>OZJO01004794.1:0-50159 GCA_900406225.1 Acrobeloides nanus | reverse complement strand
GTGGCAGAAGAGGAAGATAATGATTACGAGCCGATTGAGTCGTTTGATGTGCTTCCCGAAAGTCCAGGTAGAATATATATATATTTTTCTAAAAAGATATCCACTAAACTACCACATTTCAGACCGCTTCGAAGACCTAATGGAGCATTACCGCGAGCTCGAAAAAGTCATTCTTGTGGAAGACCGTGTTTATTCTGGCGAGCCGAACGAGTGGTATTGCAATAGCTATTTTGATGAAGACCTCGACTTGGACAGCATTACCATCTTGGAAGAACCTGAACTCTAACATATCTCTTGATTTTTTGTCTGTATATTATATTTCTTGGTACTATACGATTTTAGATGGCCAAATCAACGATGGTTGAAATTTTACAATTAAAAAAAAATAAAAATTACTTCTATGGGTATTTTTATGCGACAAATCCAAAAAAAGCTTTTTTAAAGTCGAAAAGATGTTTCCTTAAGTCACAGTGATTTTATACTACTTAAAAGGATGATATTTTTGCACCTAAAATCTTATTTTTGATCGGATTCAATTTTTTGCATTAGAAAAACATTTTTTATGATCTAAAATTGAATGTTGAGTACTCGAAAATTTTTTGAGTCTACAAATTTGTTTTTAGAATATCGAAATTGTTGAAAAACTCTAAAAATGAATTTTTAGGACTCAATAAGACGCATTTTCGATTATTCAAAATGCAATTTTAGATCATAAAAAATGTTTTTCGAATGCAAAAAAATTGATTTTAGGTGTTTAGGTGCAAATATATCATCCGACCTAAAATGAACATAACATTTTTATTTATGCTTCACATAGTGATGTAGACCAATAATGGGGTACCGTTAATGTAAACTCGCACTCAAGTGAATCATAAGCAAAATTACGATCTCTATGTCAGGGATGCCAAGAACATTTGTTTCAAAATCAGATTTTAGGAGAAAATGCTAATTTTCCATTATATTTCTTATAAATTTGACAAAATTTCGCATCCCAAAAATCAGATTTGTCACTGAAAAATGAGATTTTTCCAGATTTGACATCTCAAAATCAGCACTTTTCTGAAATCAACAGACTTGGTACCCCTGGGGTTACCCCCTAAAATTGAATTTTTTCAGTTTCACAATATGTATTTCATTTAAGCGATATCAAATGTGCTGAAAACGATGATGCTATTTATTTCAGCAAAAAATTTAATTTTTGTAAAAAAGGGGGTTACCATTAAAATTAAATTTTTTTCATAAATCCGTTTCTTACTCTATTGCTTTTGATGTGCAATTATTATGATAATTTTTCGCACTTCACAAAAGTCCAATTCGACCGATAAAACCGGATATTTTCTTTTTTCAAAATGTTGAATGATTTGCTCCAATGGAATAACATCATCTGATGCAATCGCTAAATAATCGTGTCAATGTCAGTCTGGGCCTTGCACAGGCCTCCTCTTTTCATTGTTTATGGGTGCCGAATAGCTGTGCCTATAAGAAAGCGAAAGGCCTCAACGAGAAAAGGCCATCTTTTTTGCGACTGCAAACCACATATTTTTCAAAGTCGGCCTCAGCAGGCGACTCGCTTTCTGCTCCACTCAACACAAACGTTTGTCCCATTCATTAGTGATCATTGAACAGGTCGGCGTTGTGCATTGTTCTAGAAAATTTTTATTCATCTATAAGACGAACTGGTATTTTTGCATGTTCTATTTTTTTCGAAAAAATGCCTGAAAATATTCAACCTAATACAAAATCTATTTTGTATGGACCAAAAGAGAGTCGAGTGATAGAAAAAGTGGACAATCATTTCTCTGTGAACCAGCCAATATTTTTTCATGAACAAGTATATCCTGCTCCAATTAAATATCCAAACAACATAGAAGGTCATGAGACGGTAAAATTTGCATTCTTTTATGCAAATTTTCATAATTTTTAGTTTGCGTCATGTGCCAAGAAAAGTCTAAAAGAAGCAGAAAAACTTATTGAACGACTACCAGAACTTTATCTAGAATGGGATAAGTTAAAAGTAGGCATAAAATTTTGGAGCTACACAATAATGGGGGGTCACCCATGTGAAAATTTTTTGATAATGACCCCCTAGGGGTAAAAACATGCGGGGAATCCGACCCTTAGGTCATTCCAGAACAAAAATTTCGGAAAAATTTTCACGTGAGTGCCCCCTATTGTGCAGTAGCTTCAAACAAATTTTATTTTGATTTTTTAGACAGAATATTCATCCAAAGTTCATTTGACTACCTCGAAAGATATTGTGCGTAATAAACGCTATGACTTGATTGTGGGCTCTCTAATTTGTATGTCGGTTTCGGCAATAGCCTTTTTGCTCACTTCAAATATTTTGTACATTATTGGATTTTTGGCGGCGCTGGGCTATCTTTTCATTGAGGAACTTGGTTTCGGGAAAGGTAAAATTTTTAAGAGCTAGGTGACCAAAAACATGCGGGGAATCTTGAATTTGACATTTGCTAAGCGAAAAAACGCTTCCCTCATCAGGGAAGGCCTGTGTATTGAAACGAAAGGTTGCAAAAATCACATTTTTGCGACTTTTCGCTTGGCCTTCCATGCATCAGGGAAGTGTTTTTTCGCTTTGAAAATGTCAAATTCGGATTCCCCGCATGTTTTTACCCCTAGAGGGTCATTTCCAGAAAAAAGAAAAAAGTTTTTGAAAATTTTTTCACTTGGGTGGCCCCCTATGGTGTAGTAACTCCAAAACTTCTATTTCCCTCCTTCCCCGACTCTAAATACTGGCGCCGATTCTGACCTCCTTTAATTTTAGACAATTTTACGCTAAAACCAAACCCTGAAGTTGAGATATTGATCCAAAAACTTCAACCGAAAATTGATGATCTATACGAAGTTTTATGTCATGTAAGACTTTTTCTGGATAAATTTTAAACGTAAAAAATAAATTTCTAGCTCTACACTTGGATCAGACTGCACATCCCAGAAAGATCTAGTGGCAACAATTTGTTTGTTGAACACCAAGTACGTTTAATGTCAGCATAGAAGAAAATGAGATCTGGTACTCCTCATTAGACAAGCTCAAAAAATGAAGACCCCCTCGAGAAATAAAAGAGTTCGCTAATCGACTCAGCTTACCGAGCGCTTCAAAACGAGTACCATATCATGAAGTTTTGGGGGTTTGACCCATGGCCGAATGGCTAGCGTGCTAGGCATTCACTCATAGAGCGCGGGTTCTTTTTTGTTTGTTCCAGATCATGTGATATTGACTGTAGGAACTCTTTTCCTGATCCGAAAATTTTAGGAAGACATCGGACATCAAATCCACAAATGCATTCTTTATGTTGCGAATCTCAATTTTGAGCTCAACTCGTTTCCATACAAAGAAGTTTACAAGCTAGCCAAGGATTTTTGGAGAAATAAACAAGTATATCATCTGCTTTTTTTTGAAAAATAATGTAACCCATTTTTAGGATTACGATTTGTATGAGATCAACTCAATTGAGAAGAAATTTTTCCGCGATCGATATTCACAGATTTTCAACTGCCGTGATATCATCCATGAAACATATGATGTGCTCAAAAAGAATTTCGAGAAAATCAAAAATCCCAGGGGTGAAAATGAAACTCCAAGCGATGATGATGAGCCTAAACAGAAGAATTGTCCAAGCTATATTTCTTAACAAGAGGATTTTAATTGATTGTAATTTTACTGTATATAATAAACGTATCACACTGAGTATTGTTAGAAATCCGGTTTGGTTTTTAGGTTTTGGCCGGTTCGGTTTACCCCTTAGTGCCGGCTATCCCACCGGTGGGACAAAATTTTGTAAGCCGTCTAGCTCCTCCAATTTAGCGCGGATTGATATAATTCTTTTTACAAATTAAAGATCCAGATAGGAACTATAAAAAAGTCCTATATGAAATTTTGGTACAATTGTTTTTAAGAAAATAGATGTGTGTGTATTGAAGCGAAAATCGAAAAATTTTGAAATGTCTCCCTCAAAATCATATTTCTGGGGGTAATTTCATGCGGGGAATCGATTGCGCGCATTCCCGCATCTTGAAAATGTTTCCTTGATCCTGATTCAGAGAAATAAGAGTGTATTGAAGCTAAAATCCAACATGTACTAATTTCACTGAATCAGGGGAGCGTTTTCAAGCTTCGGGAATGCGCGCAATTGATTCTCCGCATGAATTACCCCCAGAAATACAGAGCGATCAGTTTGGTCTGCAACATCAATGTTTTTAGTCGTTCTCGCAGCCCCTCAAACGAATTTCTATGCGGTTGGTTTAAAATTGTAGCTGAACAATGGCCGAATAAATACTGATAAAAATTTTCGAATTCCGTTGATCCTACCATTGTCAAAAATTACTTTGAAGTTTTCAAAGTCGATTTTCTTCACCTTAACAAAATGTTAGAAATTTAATTTTTTTATGAAAATACAGAGCTTTAGTCCCACTAACGCATACAAAAAACGTGCTAACCACTATACCATCACCACATGGCGTAGTGGTTGCGCGTTCGACTAGCCAGCCAAAAGGTCGAGAGTTCGATTTCCGAGTGTATCATTTTGTTTTTGCCTCATTTTTTACTATCAACTTCAAAGTCAAATATCTCGCCACTGGTAAACAATTTTTATATACGGTTTTTTGTATGCGTTAGTGGGACTAAAGCTCTGTATTTTCATAAAAAAATTAAATTTCTAACATTTTGTTAAGGTGAAGAAAATCGACTTTGAAAACTTCAAAGTAATTTTTGACAATGTTAGGATCAACGGAATTCGAAAATTTTTATCAGTATTTATTCGGCCATTGTTCAGCTACAATTTTAAACAAACCGTATAGAAATTCGTTAGAGGGGCTGCGAGAACGACTAAAAACATTGATGTTGCAGACCAAACTGATCGCTCTGTATGATTTTGAGGGAGAAATTTTCAAATTTTTCGATTTTCTTCAATACACATATCTTTTCCCTGAATCAGGGTCAAGAAAAAAACTTCAAAAATGTGCGAAAGATCCTATGCAGTCAATTCCTTAAAAAACTGTGCGGTGCATTCGTACCTATTGCCCTTAATATGTTCGATGGATATTTCCAAAAGCAAAGTTTAACATCAAACTTTACAACATAACTTTGAAACAAACAGCTATTCAAAAATTATTATTCTAAAGCTTACAGATTAAAGCTATCATCACCTTCTCTTCCGTATTCATGACTTACTACAAATTAGGCCAAAAATAAATTTTAACATTTTGATTTTGAATAGCTTGCTTTAAATTCAATAAGCTAATCTTATTGAAGGCCAAAAGGCGAAACCTCAAAAATCTTTTGTCTTGTGTAATCATTGTTATGTAGATATCTTATATAAAAGCTGACTACAGTTTTCTCTATTTTAGAAAGCTCCATTTGACAGCACTATACTCTTGTTCGAAAGCTCTTTCATAAATTTATTTCCGTAATCATGAAGGGTCTAATGTCTTTTATTTTTGATCATGGAAATTGGGAAAAATTGTATACCCAAAATTGTTCGCTAAAGACACAAACAGAATGGTCTGCAGAAGGCCATGCTAATATGCCATTAGGAATCTTATATTCGGGGCTTGGTGTACTTTGCATGGTAAAAAACTTTTCTTAACTATGGAAATTTGAGAAGTTCTCCAAGGTTGTATTGGAGTGTCGGAACTAGCTCAGGATCTCAAAGGGTGGCTCAAAAGGAACTAGCAAAGGGTGGCTCAAAAGTCTAGTGGATTTGGGCGGCTAGACTTCCGACAGAAGTGGGCAATTTTCCGAGGGTAGGAACAATTAGGCAATTTTCAATTTTGGGTAAGGGGGAGGCCAGCCAACTTTGTCATTTAGGGCTGAGGTGGAGTCCTTTCAACTTATTCAACTCGTAGCACGATGCAACTTTTTACAATTCTAAATTCAGCGTTTGAGATGACCACAGACTGAATTTATTCAACTTTAAATAAAAACAACGAGCACAAAACCGAATGACTAAGCACTAGCCTTCAATTGGTTAAAGGGGATGCAAATTAGGGCCCTTTCTCCAAAAATTTTTTTTTGAAAAATGACCTTCTAGGGGTAAAAATAGGGTAAAAAATCGATTGCGCACATCCTGTTGCGTGAAAATGCTTCCTTGACCCTGATTCAGGGAATGGGGTGGGTGTATTGAAGCGAAAATCAAACATTTTCGGATTTTTATGAGAAAACCGTCGATTCTTAGGTTTCTAGGCGGGGAATCGATTCCGCGCATTTCCGAAGCATGAAAACTCTTCCTTGACCCTGATTCAGGGAAGGAATCGGTGTATTGAAGCGAAAAAATTTCTTTTTAGATGACCTATATCCCATTTATGATTGCTATGTTACAACCTGAATTTATACAACATTCTTGTTATAAATTCATGTTCTTAATTGGAGTTATTGATTTGTTTGTGCTGCCTGGCAATGCAATAATTGCAGGAATACAGTGCATGTTTGGGCTACATTTTTGTTCAAATCCGGCATTATTTTTCTGGGCAGGGGCTATTGCTACAGGTAAGCAAAATTTAAACGTAAAGAAGTAACTTCGACCAACCACGCTTGGTCGAACCCTTGACCCTATGGCTCAGTGGATAGTGTTTCAAAGAAAAAATAAAAAGCAAAATTTCTACGACCAATTTTATGAGGGGTTTCCTTCAACAATTTTTTGGAATCAGTCAAAAAATTGTCGCTTCGTGGGATCGAACCCCCGATCATACATGTCCTCGTTGGTTCCCTTGTCCTCCTCCCCTCGTTGGTCATTCATCCATCCATCCTCGATGAGGTCTGTCCACCCTACTGTGCATGTTGCCCCCGACCATTTGAGTGTAATGTAAACCATGAGTGATAAATTTTTATCTCGTTGGAAAATACCCTCAATTAGTAAATTTTTAGCTGGTTGGTACGGAGTAAGCATGTCTTGTGTTATCTTGGCTGTTGATCGCTTTCTTGAGATGTGCTGGTCAAGAGCAGCAACACTCATATTTGGCGGAAAATGCTTATACTTTTGGTTGATCTTTCCGATTTGTTATACCCTTTTTACGTTCTTCCAAGTACCATTTTTGTACAACACGAAAAAGTTTGTCTTCTCGCCCGACCCTTATGCTGAAACTGAGGGCTTGCGTGGATATCCAACGGTAACTTTTTGTGTAAAAACTGCATTTTTATAATCTTCTATTTCAGTTCTTCGAGCTCACATTCCACTGTATTCACAATGTTTCTGTTGGATTTTTACTAGGTGGGATATACTCGGCACTACTCATTGTTTTAAAAATCAAATCAATGATCTACGAGCATGTAACCATCACAAAAATGCAAAAATTGGTATGGGTATCATTCCAAAAATAGAAAAACAGTTTAGCTAACACTTCAAGCAATGTGCATTTGCATAGAAATGTTTGTCGCTTCGTTGGTTTATGTCTACAACCAATTTTTTCCACTACCAAACTTCATTGAGATCATAGCAACAGTTTCGTGGATTGGTGTACATGGTAAGTTATTCTCAATAGTCTAGCACGTTTGACATATTGAATCGTTTCATTCGAGTCTATACCGCCAAAAATAGGCATAGGGATCCATCATGTCCAGCGGGGGGAGGGGGGAGAAGGGGGCCATGCCCCTCACAAAATTAGAAAATTTCTAGAGAGAAAAAAAGGGTGAGAGACTTTTGCGCACCGATATTTGCGCACTGGAAATTTGCGCACCGGACTTTTGCGCACCGACATTGTCGGTGCGCAAATATCGGTGCGCAAAAGTCTCTCACCCAAAAAAAGAAAAAATGGTTTTGTCTAAATTCGATAAATTTCTTTAGAAATGAGATTTTTACCTAGGTGACCCCCCCAAAACCAAAAAAACCAAAATCCTTGACACGCCTCTGATAGGGGTCGTCCATAATTTTCTTTTTACAAACTCGCCAAATTGACGCATCCATAACTTTTCCTGAAGGAATAAAGGAAAATTACCTTCACACTCCCCCCCCCCTCTCCCCGAAAATGGGAGTGGGGTGCTTTGGGGGAGGGGGTCGGCGAAAAAAAGTTTCCATAATTTCGTCAGTAAAAAATTTATGGAGGTGTCAATTTGGCGAGTTTATAAACGTAAATTATGGACGACCCCATATGCGGGAAATTTTCGAAAAAATGTAAAAACTTTTGTAAGGGTGCGTTCAAGAATGTCAAAAAAGTTGTCGAAAAGTTGTTGAAAAGTTGTCGAAAACTTTTCGACACCTTTTCAACAACTTTTTTGACATGTTTGAACGTACCCTAAAGGTCTGGGGGATCCATTATATTACAATTTGGTTTTTGTAGGCGACACCCCAATTGTTTATTTGTTGCTAAACGCATCGTTGAGAAGAGCAGTCTTCAAAATGCTGAAGAATTGCCTCAATATGCTGAAGAATGGGCGAATTGCTTCTAGTACTATCGGGCCGTCGCGAAGCGAAGCATTACATAAAGAAACAAAAACTTCACAAATTTCTCGTGGTGGACTGGAAAAAGGTTTCTAGTGGTGCATTCTGCCCCCGAANGCCGTCGCGAAGCGAAGCATTACATAAAGAAACAAAAACTTCACAAATTTCTCGTGGTGGACTGGAAAAAGGTTTCTAGTGGTGCATTCTGCCCCCGAAGAAATTGAATATACACATTGAAATTACAAACTTTTCAAATTTCTTTTAACTAGTTGTTTATTTTCTTTTCAAAAATTTGTTGTCCTATAATCATAGTTTACCAGTAGGTGGGGAGGGGTACATTGGTCCCTCAGGATGGATGGATGAATGGCCTTTCAGGGGAGGGGGGGGGTACATGATAAAAAATTAATGCATTCAAAGAAAAATTTTATGTTGTTAACTTATATCTGTGGATAGGCTTGTCCAGACGTTAACAAACCCCACTCAAAACCCCTCCCCCCCCCCAATTGTGGGAGGGAGGTTAACCGATCACCAATTTTGGAAGTCGTCCGATCAAATTTTTTTGAAAATCTTAGCCAACCGATCAAGGCTTAAGGGCTGACAGGGGGGGGGAGGGGTACTGTACCCCCTTGGTAACCTATGCCTATAATCTATTTCTCCTCACCCCCATATTTTGATGACTGATTCTTTAACCTATTCTCTATTAGTCATATTTATTTTCTAATCTGGTTTTAATTAAGTGTTAATAAATGAGTCATTTTGGGTGTTTTTCTCAAAGAAATTACCCAAACTTGCTGACGTTAACGCACTATTACACTCGAAGTCTCTTCNAATTAAGTGTTAATAAATGAGTCATTTTGGGTGTTTTTCTCAAAGAAATTACCCAAACTTGCTGACGTTAACGCACTATTACACTCGAAGTCTCTTCACCGTCCTTGATAGAAACAATTGAAAATCAACTGACTTTTACCAAACAAGAATCTCTCTGTCATTAAACAAGGTTTTTGACTAAATCTGTCTCATTATTTGTTATTGCGAAAAATTTTATTCCTTTTGAGAAAAATGTCTCATTTGCCTCAAAATACTACTTTTTATGCATCCCAAATTTATGCTCCTATTCAAAGCAATCAAATTCATGGATATTTAAAAGCGATTAAGGTGCCAAGAGAAGTTTATAGTGAACAACATTTACAAATCCCACATGAGATTGGAACTGTGAGGACGCATAGTTATCCATCAGTTCAACGTGTTGAAGTAAGGTTTTTAGCACTAAAGATGGTCGTTTGATATTTCGAAACTTTTTTATGTTTTTAAGGATTTCTCCGGAAATACAACGCCAATGTTAGAAAGCTGGATTTCGTAGCAATCGAATGACACCAAAATCATGTTATAACTCTTCCTGATTGAGGAGTTATTGCATAATTAGTAAAAATATCGAAAAATTGACATTTTTTACTAATTATGCAATAACTTCGCGACCAGAAAGAGTTATGGCATGATTTTCGTGTAATTCGATTGCTACGAAATCCAGCTTTCTAACGATACCAAAACTATCATGATTGGCGTTGTATTTTCCGAGAAATCCTCAAAAACATAAAAAAATGTTTCGAAATGTTAAGTTTCGAAACATCAAATGACCCACGGGTTTAACTCTTCCCAAGAAATTGATCAAAGGATAAAAAAAATCCAAAAAATTATAAACAGATAGCGTACCTTTTGAAATTTGGGATCTGCCACATGCCTGTCCTATATGAAAAAATAGTTATTTAAGGACCCAAAAAATGAAAACAAATCAGTAGAAGAAAAACGTAAGAAGAATAGAGAAGCTGCAGCTGCTTGTAGGCAACGAAGAATAGATTTGATTGGAAAATTAGAAAAGGTATCACAATTAAGAGTTTGAAGTAGAGAGGCTCTAGGAAAAGAAACAAAAGAAAACTGACAACGGACGATTTTTTTCACTTTCCAATAGTCAGAATAAAATCCTCCAAAAATGCTAGGTTTCTTCTTTTGTTCTCCACTAGCTGCTAGGTATTCCCCTCTAAACCCTTGCGTGTAGCTAGGTATCCTTCCCCAATTTTGGGGAGGGTTGGAAGGGCGTCTTATAACACTGTTCCTAGAGCCGGGTGAGTAAGGTTGAAAACCTGTAACTTAAACATTTTTTAGGATGTCGAACACCTAGAAAATGAAACAAAGGAGTTAAGACTAGCAATGGAACTCTTGACTCAAAAAGTACGACATTAATAAATTTTCTCATAAAATTTCTTAGTTTTTTAGAACGAAAGCCTTGCCTTACTTTTAGAAGCTCATAATATCCAGATACCAAAAACTTTATTGGCTAGATTGGACAAAAAAATTGCCGGGCTCACTAAAAATAGCGTTTTAAAATCACCTCCAAAAGTGGTAAATCTGCCGCTAAAAAGAGGTCGGAAGCGTAAGAGTGACATAAGAGACGAGGAAGTTAAAGAAGAGTCTATAACGCCTAAACTCTTTGTTAATGAAAATAGTGCAAGTAAAGAAGAAACACAAAAAGAAACTCACAATACTACTCCAGCTAATAAACTTGTATTGCCAGATATATCAGGTTATTCAATACTTTAATAACAACCCAAATGTTCAATAAGTCCTGATTAGACATGAAAAAAGAGAGTACAAAAAGTGACGTCTGGAGTACCAGATGTCTACTTTTTTTGTGCGTATGGGGAGGGGGTCATGCGTGGGGGCAACAGCATAGACAAAGGGATAGAAGGGGGTATATGCGATCTGGGAGTACACATGTACAAACCCCATCCAAAGCCCCCTCCCAATTTGGGAACTCGCGCTAGTGTACGAGAGAAAACTCACAAGAAACACTCCCAACATGCCGCTCTCCGATTTGGCCGAAACCGGGCACAAACGATTCCTTATACCCGACTTGATTATAAAATTTTTTGGAATTTTTGGTCCATAGATCTTCCTGGACCTATGAACCATAAGAGGTCTTTATTTTTTTTGAAAAAAAAGTCTTTCTTGAGGAAGTGCCCCCCCCCCCTAGCCAATCATTTTCCCTACATCACTGGGGGAGGTTTTGGGGGAGGAGAAGTCTTGTATGGAACAGGATTTCGTGAAGTCTGTTCCATGGCACTTCTTTTCATGTATATCCTTGATAGCAATAGCAGTTCTTGGTCGTATATTTTGACATCTCAAATATGTATTTTTTTAACTTTAGTGATTCAAAACAATTCCATGCATACTATACCACATGTCACTTTGATGGCACCGGAAGAAAGTACAGAAAGGCCTCGTGATTTACTGATTAATAATGAAGCTCCAGGGTGCACTTTGGCGCTATTTAGCTTCAATACTCCAAGTAATCAAAATTTACAATTTTTTCACCATCAAATTCTAATTTAGATGTTCAACAGCTAAACTTATTCTGTCAACAGACCGGAATCACGCCAATAGCAGCACTACCAAAAATTGTTTTTCCAACCTCAGATAGAGATCATCCATCAAAAGATAACGAATTAGATGTATTGTAAAAAACAAAATAAATTGTGTTCTTTATTTTCAAAAAAAAATATTTTTCCGAGTGCTTTTCTCGAGTAGAATGAGTTTTACAAGGGATTTCCAGGGGTTTCACCGACTAGTATTTCACCGACTAGCATTTCACCGACTTTTTTTCACCGACCTTCATTTCACCGACCACTCTTTTTATCGACTAGTAATTTGACCGATCATCATGGCCTTAGGCCATAGGGTTAGGCTCAGGACTTAAGGCTTAAGCCTTAGGCTCAGGTCTAGGCTTATCCTTAGGCATAGGATTGGGCATTAGACTTAACGCTTAGGCTCATGCCTTAGACCTAGGCTTAGGCTTAAGGCTTAGGCTCAGGCCTTTGGCCTAGGCTTAGGCCATAGGCTTGGGCATTAGGAAGAAGGTTTAGGCCTTAGGCTATAGGTCTAAGCCTAAAGCAAAAATCTAAGGCCTATCTTATCCTTAGACTTTAGGCTAAGGCCTTAGGCTTAGGAATTCTTAAACTTTTCTAATTAAATAGAAATTAATGGTCAATGAAAAAAAATCGGTGAAATACAAGTCGGCGAAAAGACTTGGTCGATGAAATGAAAAGTCGGCGAAATCCTGTAGAACCTCAGATTATATGTCACCTCCTGATGATACAAGGTTTTGAATCTTTTGTTGCCCGGATTCTGACTCGAGATGACTCTTAAAAACTTCCTCGTTCGTTAATCTCAATAAATTGAAGTTCCCTCGGACTGTACGTTTGATGAAAATAGGTAGAAAAACGAGAAAATCACACGAAAAAGTAATAACCCTTGAAAAATTTTGTCACACGTTTTGTGACATAAAGCTCTATTTTCTTAAAAAAGGAGTTTTAAACAACAAAATTTTCTCGTATCGTGAGAAACTTAAACAAAAGAATTTAATTTTCTCAAACATATTATTCGAGAAAAAATTGTAGACGTTGATTTTTTTTGTTTCTCTGTAAAATAAAAGTACTCAGCCTATATTTTTAAAATAGATTAAAATCATATTTAATACGATATTTTTTATTAAGATAGAGTATTAGTGTATTAATGAGCCATTCGTATCCATGCACGCGACGAATCTTTTCCAACATCAATTTTACAGATTTACTACAACTTTCTCACTACGAAAACTTATGTAATTCTGTTCGAAGTCTCGAAGATCTTTGTGACAACATTTTGAGACGATTTGTCGAATTTTTCCTACTCATATTAATTATTATTTCTATTTTTGGTCATATTAAAGAAAAGTATAAATGGATAGTGCTACATTCTGCTATATGGTCTTTGTTGCTTGTCATTATTTTGGAAATAAGTAATTTCATGCCGCCGAATACTCGAATTTTATCTTTTATGCCACCTTATCCTTATATAAGTCATCTATCTTTTGGATCATTTCTTCCTCTAGCCATTAATCGATTCACTCATCTTTATTTTTCGGAGAAAATTTTTGACAAAATTCAAAATATTTTTGTTTTCTTAATTTCTTATGATACCTTGTTAGCTAGCTATGTTTGGATAATGCTATATTTCGACTATAACACGTATATGGAAATTTCATTTGATTTGATTATAATGTTACCAACAATTTTACTTGCTATTTTAATTTTTATAAAACTTCATCAGTTGGAAAAGCTATCGGAAGGGAGTATTTTTGAAACAAATTTACACAATGATCTTCATAAAGCCGCTATAATTTGTCTTGTTCAACCTATATGTTTTCTAGTCTATGTAACCATTATGATTGTTTCCGAGAATTTTTATGCAAAAATCTATGCTTTACCGTTTCCAGAGATCCCAAATTTTTATTTTCAATTTTATATAATTGTATCTCCGTTTTATTCTATAGCTAATGAACTTTGTATGCTTATTGATTCATTATTATTGTTGTTTGTATTGAAAACTTATAGAGCTGAATTGCATAACATTTTGAAAAAAATTTCTTGTAAAAGTTCGTTGTATCCGTTAAATGTCGCTTATATTTCTTGAACTAATGACAATTTTATTCGAAGGAATGTAAATAATTAGTAAAACTTTTTATTAAAGGGGGTGCAAATTAGGGCCCTTTCTCAACAAAAATTTTTTTTTGAAAAATGACCTTCTAGGGGTAAAAATAGGGTGAAAAATCGATTGCGCACATCCCCGTTGCGTGAAAATGCTTCCTTAAAGGTCCAGTGCCACGAAGATTCCAAATCAGGAAATTTGTTTAAAAACAGCGCCAAATGAAAGTTCATATACGGTTTCATTGTAAAAGTGAAGTCAATTTCGAGTTTGGACTTCATTTTCGCCGAGATATGGCACTTTGAAATTTCGTTACTTATCACATAGGCTACCCCCTAAAATATATAATAGAATGTAGCGGAGCAATCCGCAAACGTCGTCTCTCGGAACAGAGAGAGACGTGACGTCCATGCCTTTAAAGTAAGGCATTCTCCGGGCCTTGAGTCGCTGCTATGTATTAGCCTAGCCCAGTCGTGTGTGTTCCCCCTCTTTCTTGATTTATGTTTGCTTGTGCTTTGTAAGATATTTGGGCATACTATTAATTCTAATAAAGGCTACCTATCAACCCGGGAAACACTAGAACAGGTATGGCACAACAAAAGAGGGGCAGTTACATCAAAGCCACGAATCCACCCGTGGTTAGATAGGCACCAGGGTTGTCGCGGCTCATAAAAATTATCGAGTTTCAAAAATATCGAGTTCGAGTTTGCGACAACCCTGATAGGCACCATAGCACTTCTCACTCCAAGGTTCCGGAGGCATAGTTTTTAAGCTATCCAGCCCGAAAGGGGTACGGAACCTCAGGTAACAGGGACCAGGGACAATCCCTTGTTTTCGCCCGATAGTCAACCGTAAACAGACGAGTCAAACTCGTTCGGTTTCGAAAGTATTGCCGAAAAAAGGCAAAATCTCATGAGATGACGCGAAGTCCGCGCGACTCAATTTCGTGCGATGCCGCGATACTATAATCATAATTTCCTTACGATGCATATTCTGAAAGATGCCACACGAAGTAATATTCCGTGTGAAGGACGTCAATTTGACTTGTTGGAAGGGGGCTTATAGCTCAACGGAAGAGCAACCAACTTGAAGTTGGGAGACATGTTTCGAATCCAACCAAGCCAAAAAAGTATTTCAAAAGTCAACGAGCTCATAATCGCGCATAGAAATGTAAAAAATATCTACAATTCAAAAGTACCCGTTATTTTTGTCAGTCATAAATTTTTTTCCCCTTCCTTTCCTATTTTTTCTCTTTCACATTATTTTCAAGTTACCGTATGATTCAGAGACGATGACGAACCTCCCTACTGTACCCATGAACCATAGAGCGAGCATTAATGGAAATAACCCACTAAGCGAGCAAATAGTTTCCGGAAAATCAAAAATGAATAAAAAGACTATAATCAGGAGGCACAATCATTTTTGCCTATTCATTCATAGTTTAAATATAATCAAAGATATAGAAAATAGTTACGGTAGTCTAGATCAAAAACGCAATTAGGCGAACAGAAATTTTGGATGGGGCAATTTACGTCAATGTCGATAAAGACGGGACTTCTCGATAAAATTTTACAACTCCGATTGGATGGCCTGATCAACCATCCTAACTTAAAGGGAAGTATAAAAGTAGGGAATTCTGCAATTATGTTACCACCAGGAGATTCAAATGACTCCGCTGCCTTTATTATAATACTAGTCCGCTACTTTTATTACAATACCAGTTCACTGTGCGCCATTTTTATTCAAATGCTTTCCGTGGCACTGGACGCCGTTCTTCTTCCCCCCGTTAAGCTCAGGGAACGCACTCGGTAACCGCAGGGTCGCAAACCACAGCTAACACTAGATACCACAAGAGCGATATGAATTGAAGCCACGCTTAGGTAAGTACAGGAATTGGTAAAGGAATCAAAAAAAAATTATTGCCCCTTAGAAAATTAGTTTTTTTTAACAATAAGATAATGTTTCGTTTTTTTAATTTTTCTTTTTATTTAGAGACAATCTGGGGTCTTCAGAACCCGTATACAAAAAAGTGCTCATCTATCATTTTTGGTTTTTAGTCAGATTTAATGTTAGAAAAAATTGTTTAAAGTCATTTTTATTTCCTATNTCTTCAGAACCCGTATACAAAAAAGGTGCTCATCTATCATTTTTGGTTTTTAGTCAGATTTAATGTTAGAAAAAATTGTTTAAAGTCATTTTTATTTCCTATTCAAAAAAAAAGTTTTGCTAATTTTAATATGGCCCAAATCGACATACTAGAAAAGTTTATGTACATGAAGGTAAACAATGTATGATTCAATGCTGTACTCCTTCATGCTTCTCTCCTACTACAAGAAAACTTTTTGCGCACAAAAAGTAAAAATTTTAAATTTTGTTTACATAAATTTTTATTTGTGCAAAAACGTCTTTTCAAATCTTTTAAAACCTAGTATAAAAAAAAGTTGGAAAAAATCCATGAAGGTCAAGAAAGCAGTTTTACACTTTAAGAATTGCCCAATCGATTCTCTACTTAAAAAATCTAAGAGTCGTTAGATTTTTTATAAAAGTCAGAAAATGTTTGATTTTCGCTTCAATACACCCACTTAATCTTTAACCAACTTGGGAAAAATAATGCATCTATTGAATCTACGCTGAAAATTACTTATTACGTTGAGCCATTTTAATGATTTGTGTTTTTCGTTCTAAGAAATTTTTAAGAAAATTTTTTCTATCAATATTTTCATGATTTTTTTTGTATAAGTAAGTAAATTAAGCATGAAAAGTGGCCCATGTTTCGCCTTTCAATGGGCCACTTTTCATGTCGATCATTTCACTTATCTGTTCGAGCACGAAGGCTAAATTAAGTGGCATATAGCCGTATGGCAGAAATTTCATCGCAAACAATTACCGGTTGAGTTGAATAGAAATTAGATCACACGTAGCAAAATAAGATATGTTCAACTTTCTCGAGAATGCAAAAAATTAAAACTGACAAAGTCCGAAACAAATAATTTATAATTTATTTTTAGTATCTTACGAAATTATATATATTAAGGCTCAAAATTGTTGAAAGAGTCACTTATTAATTTTAGGAAACCTAAAGATGAGCACCAGAGAAAAAAAAATCTACCTGGCCGTGGGACCAATTATAATGAGCCAGTAGGCTCCCCGTTTTCAGGAGCAGCTGGAGAACCTAACCTATACCACAAAGCACCTCAATGGATTGAGTCCACGAAACTGCCAAAACCATTGATGAGTATCCGAATACCAACAATTAGAAAATATATAATAGGAAGCCGATGGGTCGTAGATATTATCCAGCTAGTCCCCCCAATCCTTCGACTTCAAAGGGGGCCGGGAAGCACCGCAGCACCAATATCCAGGAATAAAGGACCACCGAACAATTTAGACTATGATCAAGCTATAATATCCGCGTTGGACCGAGTTGAGAATGCCGATCGTCATGGAAAGCCAATGTCCCAGATAATCCGAGAAAAAACCTTCGATATGTGACACGCAATAATATAAATCATTTGCATTGATGTATATATGTCGGGCACAATCGGTACGGATAGCTTCCACTCGTCGGACAGTGGGTCCAAGGCTCTCGAACGGAGACTAGATCAAACCCCTGGAACTACCCTAAGCATAACCCACTGAGTTATCAAGCGGAGGGTAAGTTGGCCGGAGGGTAAACTCCCTTGAATGAGGAGTCTCTGCCTGAATCTCGGTCACCATAGGCATCGTAGGCCGGCGATGAAGAACTGCGGAGCTATGGTCCATTCCCGCTAAAATCCACAAACGGCAGCAGAAAAGTAGTTCCAAAGATCTGATCGATTCCCGAGAAGCAGCCAAAAAAACCCACTGTCACAACGACAGAACCTAAAACCTATCTTTTAACAACACCGACTGTCTATTTATCTGTTCTCATCCGGTAGGGCGATCCTAGAGGCCGGGAGTCACCCCTACTTCAAAGGGGACCGGGATGTAGCGGAGCAATCTGCAAACGTCGTCTCTCGGAACAGAGAGAGACGTGACGTCCATGCCTTTAAAGTAAGGCATTCTCCGGGCCTTGAGTCGCTGCTATGTATTAGCCTAGCCCAGTCGTGTGCGTTCCCCCTCTTTCTTGAGATATTTGGGCATACTATTAATTCTAATAAAGGCTACCTATCAACCCGGGAAACACTAGAACAGGTATGGCACAACAAAAGAGGGGCAGTTACATTTCACATGCTTTTCATTTTTTCACTTTGAAATTGTGTGCCAGATATTCCTCTAACGATTGCTTTTTAAATTAAGAATGACTATAAAAAACTTTCCCAGGCGTTAAATTTAATAAATAAATTCAACTTGGGGCCCGCTCGAACAATTTAACACTAATCCCTCTAGGATGAGTGTTTAGGATATCGCCTCTTAAAGGGGGGGGGGTGTAAAGTAGGGTCGAGTAGAAAATTTTTTTGAATTTTTTTAACAAGTGACCCTTTAGGGGTAATTTCATGCGAAAAATTAATTGCGCGCATCGAAAAATTCTGAAAAAATTTTCCGGGGGTCAAAAAATGGAAAAAATTGCGTCAAAATTAGGGTTATAAGTTTTAACCCCAACAAAATTATTTTTGGGAGTTTTTGACCTCTGAAAAATTTTTTCAGAATTTTTCGATGCGCGCAATCGATTTCTCGCATGAAATTACTCCTAAAAATGATTTTGTTGGGGTAAAAACTGATAACCCCTAATTTTGACGCAATTTTTTCCTTTTTTGACCCCCGAACAATTTTTTCAGAATTTTCGATGCGCGCAATCGATTTTTCGCATAAAATTACCCCTAAAGGGTCACTTATTAAAAAAATTCAAAAAACTTTTCTACTCGACCCTACTTTACACTCCCCTTTAAACTCGAATTTTGGCAAATTTTTCAAAAGTCCGTGGTAAATTATTGAACACTCTGTATTTCAATTTTAAAACTTTTGTTGCTGCCGTTATGATGCCAATATTATATGTACTTGACAAAAGAGGTTTTAAACGTCGATTGTGTATATTATGTTTGCATTTTGAAGATATAAAATGCCCCATAGTTTCTTCATATGCGATTGCATACCTATTGTTGAATGTAGTTTTTCGATGTGGTCGGCAACAATTTTCTAGATATAAAAGAGTTTTAAAGAAGATTAGACAAACCGATGATTCACTTAAGGTAAGATCCTACTATTATAAACGTGTAATGTATGTTTGTCTGTGTGCATATACGATCTCGGGAACGCTTGATTTAAACCCCGAGTGCTATTGCAAAAGTTGTAGGGGACGATGAGAGAAGACGATTGACTACAAAATCATCGAAATCGGAGGCAAAAATTTGTTCACTTTCTACCCCCTTGGAGGACCAAGTGGAAAATTCGAATTTTCCCAAATGTAAAGATTATAAAATTTTTTTGACAAAAATGTTAAAATTTTAACATTTTTATATTGGGCCGTAAGCATAACTAACGCTAAAGTTAGCGCTAAGTCTATTAGCTGTAGCTAACGCTAATAGCTACAACTAACGCTAATAGCTGTAGCTAGTATGAACAAAAGTTGCTATTAGTGTTAGCTACAGCTAAAAGCTGCAACGCTAATAGCTGTAGCTAACGCTAAAAGCTGTATCTAACGTTAATAGCTGCAGCTAGTATGCACAATTGCAGCTACAGCTAATAGCGTTATTGTGCATACGGCCCATTGAAACGCTCGGAGTCACCCTCGGAGATTCCTTTTTTCATCCCTCCGAGCGCGTTAGCGCTCTACTTCTGGGACTTTATTTTATGCAAAACTAGAGCATATTTAAAAAAAAATTTATTCACTTTATCCAGAGAAAAAAAAACAAACTTTTTCCTAAAAAGTTTATTGACTTCATTTAAAGGACCATGGTCACGAAAATAGATTTTTTAAAGTAGCCTTATAAATTCTTTTTGCGAAAAAATCGATTTTGCATCGATTTTAAAAATTTTCATAAATGAACGTTCTAGCAATTTTTTATAGCTAAATGAGACTATCGAAATGGCATGCGTAGCAAAATGCATAATTTCATAATGCATAATTTCAAAATGCATAATTTACAAAATGCATAATGGCCAAAACGCATAATGGTTATAATGCATAAATGTATTAAAAAGTATAAATCCAAAATGCATAATTTTCAATTTTTAAATAAAAGTTTAGAAAAGACTAAAGCTTAAGCCTAAGGCCTAAGCCTAAGGCCTAAACCCAAGGCCTAAACCCAAGGCCTAAGCCCGAGGCCTAAGCCCAAGGCCTAAGCACAAGGCCTAAGACCTAAGCCTAATGCCTAAGCCTAATACCTAAACCCAAGGCCTAAAACCAAAGCCTAAACCCAAGGCCTAAGCTCAAGGCCTAAGCCCAAGGCCTAAGCCTAAGACCTAGACCTAAGCCTAATGCCTAGGCCTAATGCCTAAGACTAATGCCTAAACCCATGGCCTAAGCCCAAGCCTAAGGCCTAGCTTAATTGTTTTATTGTCGAAAAGTGTAAAGGATAAAAATATTGTTATTTTGTCGTGATTAGGCATTTTGAAACAATTATGCATTGTGAACATTATGTTTTTTGACCATTATATATTTTGACTATTATGCATTTTGAATAGTAGGTATTTTGATTTTATACATTTTGAAACATTATGCATATTGGACATTATGCATTTTGAGTTTATGTATTTTGATACAATTATGCATTATCAAATTATGCATTTTACTGCGCATCCATCGAAATGACACCAAAATGATTTGAACATTTTTTAGAAGATTAAAACGAAAATATGAATTTGAAACGAAAACACAAAAATTTTTGTAAAAATTTTAACTATCGTTCATTTGGTCATCTAAAGTCGTATAGTATCTAATTCTTGAAAATATATTTTTATTGTATTTTGCATGGTATAATCGAATTTTTTAAATTGTGTTTATAAAAAATAAAATGTTGAAAATGTAATTTTTAAATCTAACGTTCCCGAGATCGTAATCAAGCAGGCATTACATTTTTATAGTAGTAGGATAAATAAATATAAAGTCAAATAATAATATCAAAATATTAAACAAGTGTTCTTTGAAATATTAAACAGTTGTTTCCATAAGAAGTCCATATTCTCTTTCCTATCTTCGTCCCGAACCAACTTGATAGGCACGGTTTCCTCGTTTTCTTGATTTGATATAGCAATGTCTTCATCTTTATTTTGATTTGATATAGCTACGTCTTCTTCGTATTCTTGATTTGAAAGTCTCCATAATAAAGTTGGAGAAATAAGGACAAAGGAAGCCATAACCAATGTTGTAGATGGGCCGATTCAAAACCTTAGTAGCGGTATACCAAAGAATTAAATCATAGCACGTTGAACCAATTGCTAATACTCCGGTAAAAACATCAAAAATGATACTATTAGAATAAGCCCAGATGATTATGCACTAAAATAGTGATTTTATTCGACAATTTGTAAAAGTACGAATGCGCCGAACACGCCAAACGGGGCACTACACGAGGCACCGAACACCTAAAACGGGTCCCAATTAGGCCTAAGACTAAGGCCTAAGCTTAGGCCTAAGCCTAGGCTCAGGCCTAGGCTTAGGCCTTAGGCTTAGGTCTTAGGCCTAGACGTAGGCTTAGGGGTGTTCGGCGCCCCGTGTGGTGCCCCGTTCGGCGCAGTCATACTTTTACAAATTGCCTTTTATTTAACCCTATATACCGTAAAAACTGCAAAATACGCCCCGGGGCGTTCAACCCCCCCCCCTTATAGAGAGGGGCGATATTTAGAGGGTGTGTCATTTAGAGGGAGGGCGTTTATTTTTCAAGCCCTTCCTCCCCCCAAGTTACCAACATCAATAAAAAAATCAATAAATTTTCACCAAAAATTTTCTAAAATAACTCAAAAAAAAATTCTCATTAAGAAAAGAAGAGAAAAAAAGCGGGTGAGGGACTTTTGCGCTCTCACATATGCGCACCTGACATTTGCGCGCTAATAATTGCGCCCCAACATTTGTGCACCCGACTTGTGTCCCCAGTGGCTTCGGTCCCAGCCCGGTGGGGGCTGGTGGGGACGCAATCTCCATAACTTTAACATAGCAAAAGTCCTCGTCGAGGGGGCAAAAAAATTTAGCTCCAAGCGGGATTCGAACCCGCGACCTTGCGGGAAACATAAAAAGTCCATTTTTTCAAAAACGACCAAAAATATTTTTCCACGTAAATGACCCCCTGTTTGGAATAATTTCTTTTTGAAAAAATTTTTCAAAAAAGAAATTTATTCCAAACATGGGGGCTATCTACGTGAAAAATATTTTTGACAGGAAAAAAAATATTTTTGAACGTTTTTGAAAAAAATGGACTTTTTAATTTTTCCCACAAGGTCGCGGGTTCAAATCCCGCTTGGAAAATTTTTTTGCCCCTTAGGCGAGGGCTTTTTGCCCGTTACGCTAGGACTTTTGCCCCGTCCCTTGTATGTTAAAATTATAGCGATTTGGTCCCAACTGTCCCCAAAAAGCCCCCGCCGTCCCCTGGGGCGTACAAGTAGGGTGCGCAAATGTGGACGGTTAAAAATTTGATTGGACGGTTAAAAATCGATTGGATGGCCAAAGTGCAATAGAGCCAAAAAAAACTCGCATTGAAACGCAGTTCTACCCTGATTTTCAGAGTCAAGCTTAATTTTTCATGCTTCGAAAATGCGCGCAATCGATTTTTCGCCTAGAAATTACCCTAAAAAAGTTGATTTTTAGAAGAAAATCGGAAAATTATTTTTTCGATTTTTCGAGAATAAGCCATAGATGTTCGCCCCCTTTAAAAAAAGATTTGCCCTATTAAAATAATCAGATTTCTTATTAATAAATGGTAACCCGTCTATATACCCTATATCTTTAGCAATGATCCATAAATATCTCGGGTAAACTATAGTTTACGTTAATGTTCTCGATTTTGCTCAAACTGACTCAAGTTAATTGTCTTGATACATAATAACCAAAAAAGCAAAAACTTTTCTCCGGCAAAAAGTTTTTGCTCAAAAAATTTTTTTTCAATTTTTAAAAATTAAATAACAAGTTGCCGGATTCTAAAACTCTAGAATACGGTATAAACTCGAAGTAAAAAAAGTCGCTCAAAAGTTTTTAGGCGACTTTGAGAGGATCCAAAATTGCCTATTTAAGGGGTTTTAAAGGGAGCGTAACATTTATGGACCATTATCAAAAAAATCGAAAAAAAATTTCCGATTTTCTTCTAAAAACCGACTTCTTAGAGTAATTTCTAGGCGAAAAATCGATTGCGCGCATTCCCGAATCTTGAAAATGCTTCCTTGATCCTGATTCAGAGAAATAGATGTGTGTATTGAAGCGAAAATATGAAAATTTTGGACTTTTCTTCTAAAATCAGGCTCTATGTTTTTTCGCAAATGAATTTTAGTATTTCGAATTTTCGCACACTCGCCTAATCCACGCCAATTTTTTTAACTTTTAAGACAGATTTTCTGAGACCTTTAAAAGTAGTGGAGCCAGGTACCAAAATTTTTTTCTAGTTTATTGGCCAAATGAAAGTAGGTGATAAGCAGGGTATTCCAAAAACTTACCAAATTGGTAAGTTTAGACTTACTTAAGGTAAGTTGGAACTTAGTTGTTTATTTTAAAGTTTTATGCATTAATCATGGATGCAAACGACAAATTAACACTTCAATTTATAACAAATGAAAAGATTTAAATTTTTGCCTCGCTAAGTTACAACTTATTTCAGGTAAGTTGGAACTTACCTCAGGTAAGTTGGAACTTACCTGAGGTAAGTTGCACCTTACCTGGTGTTTTTTGTATTTTTATGCTAGATTTTCAATACTTGAAGGTTTTTTAACACAAGAAACGCTATCTGAGCCATGTTTGTTCCAGAGTTGGAAAGGGTCCACACTACCCGGGTGGTAAGTTTCAACTTACCTGAAGTAAGTTGTAACTTAGTGAGGCAAAAATTTAAATCTTTTCATTTGTTATAAATTGAAGTGTTAATTTGTCGTTTGCATCCATGATTAATGCATAAAACTTTAAAATAAACAACTAAGTTCCAACTTACTTAAGTAAGTCTAAACTTACCAATTTGGTAAGTTTTTAGAATACCCTGGTGATAAGCACATACAAATAGGGTGAAAATAAAAGCACAAAATTTTTCCTATGTCGAGATACGGCGCTCGAAAGTTGGATACCCCAGGTTTTGTGCTCATTTTGGACCCCTGTAATAAAGGTCCAATATTCAGCCAATTTAAAAGCTTTTCAAATACGGTTTTTTTTATTTTATAGGTATGATATTGTAGTGAAATTTTGTAGAACAGCATATTTTTCTCCGAGCTTCTTCCATGGAGATAGATCGATTTTAATGATTTTTAAAGTGATTTTTCATACCCCCAAAATTGCACAAAAGTGTCTGCAGAAAAAAAACTATGAGGGTGCTGGAAGATTTGAAAGCGTTTTTTAAACGAAAAAAAAAGATTTTTCGCCTAGAAATTACCCTAAAAAGTCGGTTTTTAGAAGAAAATCGGAAATTTTTTTCGATTTTTTTGATAATGGGCCATAAATGTTACGCTCCCTTTAAAACCCCTTAAATAGGCAATTTTGGATCCTCTCAAAGTCGCCTAAAAACTTTTGAGCGACTTTTTTTACTTCGAGTTTATACCGTATTCTAGAGTTTTAGAATCCGGCAACTTGTTATTTAATTTTTAAAAATTGAAAAAAAATTTTTTGAGCAAAAACTTTTTGCCGGAGAAAAGTTTTTGCTTTTTTGGTTATTACGTATCAAGACAATTAACTTGAGTCAGACCTAGGCTTAAGTCTAGACCAAGCATAAGCCTTCTTTGGACCCTTAAAAGTTGATCGGACCCTTAAACTATTAATTGGACCCCTAAAAGTTGATTGAACCCCTAAACTGCAATAGAACCGTTTTTTCTTTTTGGTCTTCGTTGAATTTGTTAATAAAGTTTCATTGGATACCTATTCTCTACTAGCACCAGAATCGGTGTATTGAAGCGAAAATCTGAAAATGCATTTGTTGGTTCCCCCCCCCCCTGAATCAGGGTCAAGGAAGCGTTTTTAAGGATCGAGAGTGCGCGCAATCAATTTCCCACCTAGAAAAACCTAAGAATCGACAGTTTTCTCATAAAAATCCAAAAATGTTTGATTTTAGCTTCAATACACCGATTCCTTCCCTGAATCAAGGTCAAAGAAGCGTGTTCACAATTCGGGAGTGCGTGCATTCGATTCTCCACATAGAATTACCCCTAAAAATGAACATTTTAGAAAAAACATTTTTTTCATGAAATAGTCCATAATTTATACTCCCCCATTAAAAAAATAATTTAAACAAAAGATTGATAAAAAAAACGCTAAAAATATATTTATATTTAAAAAAATAATTTAATTAAAAAAAGTTTTACTTTAAAAAAAAATTAATTTCATTGTTTAAACGTTAATTCAATAATTATAAAGTTTTTTAAATGAGAAAAATTAAAAAAAATAAAGTTTCACGCAAAAAAAATTTCTGCGCAAAAAGAAATATTTTCCGCGCAAAAAGAAATATTTTCCGCGCAAAAAGAAATACCCGCGCGAAAAAAAAGATTTCCGCGCAAAAAAGAATACCCGCGCGAAAAAAAGATTTCCGCGCAAAAAAAAACTTTTCCGCGCACGAAAAAATATTTGCGCTTTACAGCGGCTAGGATAGATAGTACTGGTCGCGGCGATCATTATATACTCCGTTTTTCTGAAAGTATAAAAAAGTGGGTACTAGTGCAGTGGATAAGAAGATCAACCGTCCAATCTGGCAAGTTAAGCAACGTTGGGCCCGTAGGTTTGATCCCTGGTGGATAAATCTTTTAATTTTCAAAAAATTTTTTTGAAAATCAAAAGTTTTACTTTAATAGGAATCGAACCTGCAGGCCCAGCATTTCTTAACTTGCCCTAATATCTAGATTACTATCCTAAAGAGAGCCCTTAAAGGGGGTGAGCTTCAAAATGACAATAAAACGAAATCAAGCGGATTATCTATCAAAAGTTATGATAAAAATTCTGCTAGAAATGGTCTCCCCAGATGCCGCTGCAAAGTTGACCCCCTTATGGTGTTCAATAAATCGCTTCAATATAAAGATTTTATTGAATCAGGCAATAAAATTGATTGAATACCATAAAGTTCAAATTTGTTCTGCTTTTTTATCGATTTTTCAAGTTTTTCGAATGTTTGGCAAAAAGTGACCTTCTCCAAAATTGTAGATCTTGACCTCCAGAATATTATAGGAAAAGAATATTCAATTTTCTGCTTTTTAGCAGAAAAAAGCCATCTCGACGTCGAGACGTTTCGAAAACGCGTTGACTTTTCGAAAATTGCCAAAAATCTTCATTTTCAGAGCATTTTTTGCTTAAAAATGGCAATTTTCTATGAAATTTCGATTTCGAAATTTTGACCCCAATTCGTTTCGATTTCGACCCCCAAACTTCGATTCCGAATTTTCTTGTAGGAGATTCTGTAAGATTTTTGAAAATTTCTGAAATAAATTTTTTTTTAGCTAACTTGGGCAGACTTCATGTTCGCCGAGTGGGCGGACAAAATTGTGACTTTTGGCAAATCCAATGCTCTGGACAAATTTCCGAAAGTTCTGGCTCATACTAACAAATTTTTTGCCTTTGCTATACTAAAAATTTTTTTCGTATCAAGAATATTGACCGAATTGGACATTTTAAAATCTTTCTAGATCTTAAAAATTGCAAATTTTTACGCATAGAAATGAAGATGTATAAACATTTAACGATTTCTAACGGTTGATTGATAAAGTTAAAATGTCCGTCGTATAAAAAAACCATATCGGTTAACTTGGCGAATCGGTTGTTTATATTAGTTGGGAAAATAACCTTGAAAATAGATCGTTTCTACGATGTTGTACTCTTATTTCCTCTTAATTTCTATCAAAATTTTTATTTATATCGATTTTATTTTTGCAAATTGTTTTATTGAGCATGAAAATATTGGCAGTTTAAACGGATCTGTGGAAAATGGCTGCGAATTTTGTAATCGTATGTACATTGAAAAATCTTGAAAACGCTTCCCTGCCCCTAAATCAGTCCAAAAATCGGATTTTTGGAATTTTTCCACAGGGTTGTTCGGAAAGTTTTTTTCAAAGTGCCCATAGTGCTTTTTTTAGAAGGTTAGTATATAGCAATCAATTTGAAAATAATCTACTGATTCATTAGAAATGACTAACATCAGATCTTTATAGTAAACATTGGTGTGGTACAACTTTATAGTACATCCGGCAAAATCATATAGTGCCTATAAGTGCCTATCTATTACTCATAAGTGTCCATTAGTACCTATAGTGCCCATCATAGGCGCATACTTGAATAGGGGGTCGTAATTACGACCCCCCCCTGCGCCGCGAGGGCCCCGAAAAATGGGGAGGAGGGCGCCGAAAGGCAAAAATTTCCTTTAGACCCCCCGCGCCGTGCGAGGAGGTTTACGACCCCCTATTCATCTGTGCATAGGCGTAGCCAGGATTTTCTGACAGGGGGGGGGCTAATCGAGTGAAATGTTAAAAAATCATAAGGTAGCTATGTAGTTATAAGAAAAAAAATACAGGGGGCTATAGCCCCCCCCCCCTAGCCTCTCCCTTGGCAACGCCTATGGTGCCCATAGTACCCATCTAGTGCCCATTAATACCTATTAGTGCCTATGCACTATAGTGCCTATTAGTGCCCATAAGGTGTATCGTAGTATAGTACACGGGGGGGGGCAGACACTCTCAATCCACGGACCACTCAACCCGGCCAACTCAACCTAGAACAACTCAACCCACGGACAACTCATCCCACGAACAACTCAACCCAGGACAATTCAACCCATACAACTCAAACAAAAAATCTATAGGGCTTTTCTTAGTCTTAGGCATAGGCCTTAGACTTTAGGCNATCCCACGAACAACTCAACCCAGGACAATTCAACCCATACAACTCAAACAAAAAATCTATAGGGCTTTTCTTAGTCTTAGGCATAGGCCTTAGACTTTAGGCCTTAGGCTTTGGCCTTAGGTTTAGACCTTAGGCATAGACCTAGGCCTTAGGTTTAGGCCTTAGGCTTAAATACACCTATGAGGGGGATACAGAGGGTACATATACCTCCTCTTGTCTTGTTTTCACCAAAAATGGGTTGAGTTGTCCGTGGGTTGAGTTGTCCGGGTTGAGTGGTCCGTGGGTTGAGTGGCCTTGGAGCCGTACACAGGTACTATGGGCACTATAGGCATTATGTAGTTATAAGAAAAAATCTCCATTTTTATAGCTAAAGAACCTGAAATTTTTTACTAATTATGCAATAACTCCTCAACCAGAAAAAGTTATGGCATAATTTTGGTGTCATTCGATTGCTGCGAAATCCAGCTTTCTAACGACACGAAAACTATCATGATTGGCGGTGTAATTCCGGAGAAATCAGCTCAAAAACATAAAAAACGTTTCGAAATGTCAATTTTCTAAACATCAAACGACCATCGAACAATCCAATAATTTGTAATCGCATGAAATTAAAAGTTCTTATTGTGTTTAGTGTACCATCGGACGAGATTAGTTTCTAGCTATAAGAAAAAATCTCGATTTTTATAGATAAAGAACCGTTTACCAACATTATTAATGTTTGCAATGATGGAAATATTGAATTTTCAAGCACTTGTCCAGATGGTCAGTATTGTGTTCAGTCAACTGGTTGCGCAACTTTATGCTTAGCAAAAGAAGACGCTGGAAATTATATTTGTTCACATTATGATTCATATACACGTCGCTTGGGGTCTTGGAAAAACTATAAGCAACTTTCTGCTGGTTATTGGAGTCCAAAATGCACCTTTTGTAACGGTAATTGCATTTCAAAGTTCGAGAATTTTCGGATGCTATTCAGGGCCTTCACTAATTCATCTCGACGATTTCGAGACAAGCACTAATTGCATAGATGGCGTCGAGACGGTTTTATTCTTTAGAGTCAACGAATTATCGAATGTGGTCTTCAGCAAATTTATAGCCCATAATAAGATGCATAAAAATGTCAAAGGCAACATTCGAAAATTCGTTTATTCTGAAAAGATATTCGCTGTTTAAAAAAGCGTCGCGACGCATTGAAACACGTCGAGACGCATCGAAACACGTCGAGACGCATCGAGAGACACGTCGAAAGACGCATCAAGAGACACGTCGAGACGAGCACTAATTGCGCTACATCGTCTTAAAATTTCTAAATCTAGAATTGATTTTTATTTAGGACATACAAAAGTAACTCACGAAATCGTGGATTGTTGGGAAAAGAGCACTAGTTCGAATACTCCTCCATTTACGGTTTCTCGATGTCCCGCAGGGACAAGATGTGTAAGCAATGGGAAATGCTACGCAAATTGTGAAAAGATTCCGAACGTAGAAGCTTGTTCTAAAGAAATCCCGGATGGTTGTATTGTTTGTAATTCTACGAATCAAATTTCTCTTTGTCATAATGGTACAATGATTATCGAACAGTGCGATTCGGGAGATATCTGTCAACGTCGTGCGCCAAATTGCGAAGCTACATGCGAACAGGATCCGAAAGCAAATAAGGTGATGTTTTACTCAAATTTAGATCACATTTTTTATTTTAGACCATTTTGGAAGGTGACAAATCACATAAAATCGCATATATTATTATAGGCATCGTGTCAATAATTATTATGAGTACAATATGCCTAGCACTAGTAAATTTTTCACAAGTTTTGGAGCTACTACACAATAGGGGGCCACTCATGTGAAAAAAATTTTCTGCAAATGACCCCTCTAGGGGTAAAAATATGCGGAGAATCCGAATTTGATATTTTCGAAGCGAAAAAATGCTTCCCTGATTCAGGGAAAGCGTATTGTGTATTGAAATGAAAAGTCGCAAAAATACGATTTTTGCCTTAAAACGACCCCTTTTGGGGTAAAAATGTGCGGGGAATCCGAATTTGACATTTATAAAATTCTTCGGATTCAAGAAAAGTTGTATATTGACGCGAAAATTCGAGAAAGTCATTTGCTAGTTGGATTAAATCATTGGTTGACTATAATATTGCAAAAAGTTTGAGCTTTAAAATTTGTTTATTATTAAATACGATGTGCCTTTCGATTTTTCCTTCTCATGGCAAACAAGTATGTTATGTTCTCGAATTTTCGCGTCGATATACAGCTTTTCTTGAATCCGAGGAATTTTATAAATGTCACATTCGGATTTCCCGCACATTTTTACCCCAAAAGAAATCGTTTTTAGGCAAAAATCGCATTTTTGCAACTTTTCGCTTCAATACACAATATGCCTTTTCCCTGAATCAGAGAAGCGTTTATTTGCTTCGAAAATGTCAAATTCGGATTTCCCACAGTTTTTTACCGCTAGAGGGGTCATTTCCAGAAAAAAATTTCATGTGGATGGCCCCCCCCTCTATTGTACAGTAATTCCCAAGTTTTGATTTTGCTATGTAAAATATTTTAGATATGTTATAAAAAAAATCATAGACAAAAACAACAAGAATCTCAAACTTTAGAAGTCTATTTGTCGAATAAGAGTAGGGCGCCAACAGGTCCGAATATGAGTCAACTTAGACTGATCAGAAACAATGAATTGATAATTGACGAAAATAAAAAATTGGGCGAAGGTGAATTCGGCTCCGTATATGCAGTAATTAACTTTTACTCTATAAACAGGGGCGTACCCAGGGGGACCGGGCCCCACCCCCCCCCAAAATCCGAAAAATGAAAATTTAAAAAAAAACATAAAGGGAACAAGGCAAAAAATTTTTTTCCAAGTTGGGCTCCCGAAATTTTTTTCTAGGTACGCCACTGTCTATAAAGATAGAGATTATCTAATTGTTTTACACAAATTTAGGCCAAATATATCTTGACCGATTGTAATAATAAAAAGTTTCCTGTCGCCGTCAAAGTTATCAAAAAAACGAAAGAAGTCAAGTCTAATATTGAAAAGGTAAATTGTTTCGGAACAAATATTATTCAACTTTATTTCAGTACTATCGGTTCGCTTGTCGTGTCGACAAAAAAAGGTGTGTAGTAGTGATGGATCGAAATCGAACAAAAACGGTTCTCAAAATTTTTCATTTAGCTTTTTTATGAAAAATGTCAAAAACAAAAATAACACAGAAGTTGCGTTCTACAACTTTTATTTTGACTACTTTTTATGAAAACACATAGAGAAAAAAGTTATAAGACAAATTTCGTCACGAAATCGCACAAAATTTGGCATGAAATTGCGACGAAATTTGTCTCGTAACTTTTTTTCTATGTATTTTCATAAAAAGTGGTCAAAATGAAAGTTGTAGAACACGATTTCTGTGTTATTTTTGTTTTTGATATTTTTCATAAAAAGCAAAGGAAAGAATTTTGAGAATCGATTTCGTTCGATTTCGACCCATCACTACACCTGCATCTTATTTGCCGACATGACCGACGAACCGGTAACATTTTTAAAATAATGAAAGTTTAGGATATGCTAGAAGAGGCAAGTATTATGGCTCAGCTAGATCATGAAAATCTCTTAAAATTAATCGGAATCTGTATAGCTGAAAACATTAAAATTGTCACACCATTAAGACCATTAGGTTCACTGAATAAATTTCTTCAAACAAAGAAGCGATTTCTTGGTCCAAGAGAACTCATCTCATATTGTTATCAAATATCCTCGGTATTTTTCAACAAATGAGAATTTTAAGCTTATAAAACTTTCCGGTGATAGTGGCTGATTCACTCAGTGAGTGATGAGTGATGCCACCCACTGGGTGATCCTATTAGTTAGGGTGTCCCCGAAAAAACGCAAAAAGTACATATTTTTTGGCTCACTCTGTATAATGGGAATTTTTAAGCTTATATGAAAAATTTTATAGGCTATGGAATATTTAGCAAAACACAAAATAATTCATCGAGATCTTGCAACTAGAAACGTCTTAATGAAAAGAAACTATCACGTAGAAGTTACCGACTTCGGATTGTCGACAGTTTTTGATGAAGAACACAGATTACCACAGAAAATTCCATTCAGATGGGTGGCTATGGAGTGTTTAAACAATTCCAGTGCTGAATCTTATTCGGAATCTACAGATGTGTGGTCCTTCGGGGTTACATGTTGGGAAATTTTGACTTACGCTAAACTTCCCTATGAAAAATTGGAGTTCGATAACAAAAATGTGCTTCCGACAATGTTTCAATATTTAGCAGAAGGGAATCGATTAGAAAGACCATTAAATTCTGGTCTAGAGCTCTATAAAACGTTATTACTATGTAAGCAATTACTCATGAAAAAATTTTCTTACTTAGGGTGTTCCAAAAAATCGCCATTTGAGCATTTCTTGGTGAAAATTTTTCAAAAAATTTTCTCTCCAAAACGACTCTTTAGGGGTAATTTTATGCAAAAAAATTGAAAAATTCGTCAAAAATCCATTTTAAGCGAATTTTGAAGAATTTTTCTCTTTTTGACGAATTTTTCGATTTTGATGAAATTTTCAATTTTTGACGAATTTTTCAATTTTTAACTAATTTTTCGATTTTTGTTGACTTTTCCATTTTTGACGAACTTTTATATTTTTGTGAAAACGCTTTCTTAAACCTGTTTCATGGAAAATACTGGTTTTTCGAGTATTTTATACATGATTTTCCCCAGTAAAAATCAGTATTTTTCATGAAACAGTTTTAAAAAAGCATTTTCACGCTTCGGGAGTGCTATCAATCGATTTCTCACATAAAATTACCCCTAAAGAGTCATTTTGAAGAAAAAAGATTTAGAAAAATTTTCGCCAAAAAATGCTCAAATAGCGGTTTTTTGGAACATCCTTTAAAATTTAGGCTGGGCTTCATCGCCGAATTCTCGACCATCGTTTAGTGAGCTAAAGAAAGTTTTTGAAAAATTTCTTAAAAATCCATATGCTGTTGTGACTAGTGTAAGCAAAAAAATCACCTTTTTTGTCTAAAAAAATATTTTTAGAGCAAAGTTAAAACGTATCTTGATCATACCGACACCGATGACAACCAACTTTTCTTGATAACAAAAATTTTAGGAGAAGATGATTATTTATACCATGAATACCCTAATTCGGATGACAAAAGAATAAAAAATGAAGGCTATTTAAAAGTGGTCGAAGATCTGCAATATGACAAAACTAAAGAACAAAACATGGGTTATCTTAAGTTAGTCGACAATCTATATAGTGATCACATTCGAGGAAAAAGTTTAAAAAGAAATCATTCTGATTCCAATATCTATGCTGGATATAATAATTCTGCTCTAAAAACGATGTCAAATTTTAGTAGTTCTAGATCAAAGTCATATAATATTTTATATATTGATAAATAAAGTTAATGTTTGATACTACTAAGGATTATCGACCCCACTTAACGTGATTTTTTCAAAAAAATTTTTTTAGCTTTTTCTTTGGAAATGACCTCTCTGGGGGTAACTTTATGCTGGAAATCGATTGCGCGCATTGACAGATATCCGAATATGTAAAACATACACGCCAGTTAGAAATACAGTCGAGTCTTGTTATAACGGCACCCCTGGGGGGGGGGGGGTGCCGTTATAATGAGACTCGACTGTAATACTGGTATGGAACAACCAAGGTGCCAAAGGATCACTTAAGCAACTAATAGCAAAAAGCGACAAGATGGCTGCACGCTCTATTATAATTGTTGAAGCCGTGGGGCCCCTTTGTGATCCCGACAGGGATATCAAAGAACTGACCTAGGTAAGTTTCAAACTGACCTTTCATTTACATTATATGTTCATCAAATTTTTTCTCCTTGATAAGTTCGACACGCAAGCTAGACAACGATGTAATTTTTTGCATCAAACTTATTAAGGAGAAAAAATTTGACAAGCATATAATTAAGGAAGAATAGGTCAGTTTGAAACTCCTTAAGGTCAGTTTTAACTGACCTAAAAGGTCATTTCTTTGATATCCCTGGATCCCGCCTCTCTTCTAATCCGACTATTTTTAGGTATGCTTATTTTGGCCCAAACAACCCTAAATTTGGGCTAAAATAAGCCCTTTTTCGAGGTCAAATTTAGACTCGAATTTAGAGTTAAATTTAGCCCCAGATTCAAGGCCAGATTTACCTCTCATGCTGAAAACACAAAATTTACGCCCAAGTGGCATTAATACACGCTATGGCACAAAATTTAGAAAATCAAAATTTAGACAACCTAAAATTTAGAAAGTCTGAAATTTAGAAACACAAAATTAGGCTTAGGACTTAGTCCTAGGCTTAGGATTAGCCTAAGGCTTAGGCTTAAACCTTAGGTCTAGGCTTAGACTAAGGATTAGGCTTAGCCTAAGGCCTGAGCCTAATTTTGATTTTCTAAATTCCAGATTCTAAATTTTGGTTAGAATCTCAATGCATTCCACAAATGTGACATCTACACTAAATATTTGCTTATGAAATTCCTCTACAACGAAAAATTAATCATTGATACTTATTCTTGTTTTTCTCTGATGCCCATGCTGCAGGTGGAAAAATTCATCCTACACATGTTTGGCTGAACAAAGAATATCAAGGTATGCTTGTTAGATCGAAATTTTTGCACGTAAAACAACAATTGACTTCAATTTGCTTAGCTGCTTTTCGGAAGGTCAAATGTGGTAACATATAAGTCCAGTGAGGGTTTCTAGTAACATAGATTTTTGCCAGTTTCCACAGGATGTCATTCACCAAGCTTTTGGCTCTATTCTTGTCGATTTTATCCTATACAAGTGCTGTTATCAATCCCTGTTCAATCTGCCAACCTGCTGATCTTTTACTAATTATGGCTAATATCACGTACAACAATACTTCTTATTCAATCACTCCGATCGTTTCCAACTTCACAACCACCTCAGATGGATGCAAGGCTATCACAGTAGGATGCTATAAGCCAAGTGAAATCCCCAGTAGCGATATCAACATGACTCTCGCTGTAAGATAAAATTTAAGGAAAAATACAAATTTTATAGTTTAATGGAGGTGCTAAAAATGATTCACCATACTATGTACCAAATGGAATCCCATCTCCCCTGGTTATGAGTCTGAAATGTCGGGGTGATGCAGTGTGGGTGGACAATGACCGAAGCGTGAAGATCAACCAGGCAGAGTGTAACGCTGTACTGAAAGTTGTGGTGATTCCGACTACAACATTGGCACCTAGTACCACCGAAAGAAAAACAGAAGCACCTACTACCACCACAATGGCAGCTTTAAATGCTACGCACAATGAGACTACCGTAGTAACTGATGCTCCCACAACGAAGAAAGCGATTATGGAGACCACAACACAAGCAGAAACATCTACAAGGGTACCGATTACGACAAGCACTAAAAAGATGAAAACCACGACAAAGAAGCACAAAACGAGTAAGTAAACCGTAGTCACGAAGTGTCAGTCAGGGATTTTCAATATTTCGACACAAATCAATAGATAACATGATTATAAGATACGCTGTGTAAAAAAATCTCTGACTGACACTTCGCCACTATTCATTTTAAGATCCTTGCGATGACTCGAGTGATGATACGTCCGATGATTCCGATTCGGATCATTCTGGAACAGACGGCTGTGGTTGCAAGCGCAAAAAACATCACAGACATTCCGATTCAACTGATGAAAGCTCCAGTGATAGCGACAACGGATGTAATTGCCGTAGAAAACATCGTAGACACCATAAGAAACATCATAAAAGAAGATGTTGCTGTAAATGTGAAGATCGTGGTTCTGGGTCATCGGAGACGAAAAAACCGACAACAAAGATCACTACCACGACAAGCGTTAGTATAACGACGACCCCAACGACTACAACATCGACTACGACCACTACAGCTCCATCCACAACTGCTCCAAGCACGACAGCGTCTTCAACCGCGGTTCCGAATACCACGACCCCATCCACAACGACAACATCGACTATGACCACTACAGCTCCATCCACAATTGTTCCGAGCACGATAGCGCCTTCAACCGCGGTTCCGAATACCACAACTCCATCCACAACGACAACATCGACTACAGTTCCATCCACAACTGCTCCAATCACGACAGCGCCTTCAACCGCGGCTCCGAATACTACGATCCCATCCACAACGACAACATCGACTACGACCACTATAGCTCCATCCACAATTGCTCCGAGCACGATAGCGCCTTCAACCGCAGTTCCGAATACCACGACCCCATCCACAACGACAACATCGACTACAGTTCCATCCACAACTGCTCCAATCACGACAGCGCCTTCAACCACGGCTCCGAATACCACGATCCCATCCACAACGACAACATCGACTACGACCACTACAGCTCCATCCACAACTGCTCCGAGCACGATAGCACCTTCAACCGCGGTTCTGAATACCACGACCCCATNCGGCTCCGAATACCACGATCCCATCCACAACGACAACATCGACTACGACCACTACAGCTCCATCCACAACTGCTCCGAGCACGATAGCACCTTCAACCGCGGTTCTGAATACCACGACCCCATCCACAACGACAACATCGACCACAACCCTAACTCCAGTCAATTTGCTAACTTGCAAATCGTCCGTCGATCTATGCTTCGTTGTTGACAGTTCAAATGGTGTCTCACAGGACAATTTCACTCGAATTTTAACCGCTCTTCAAGCAATGGTCAATACAATGAACATAGGAACTGATCCAAGTGTAAGTTTTTGAGCTGCATAGAGACTAAAAAGGCCCCAGCGTTTTTGCCTTATAAATACCCCTAAATTTAGCGGGATTTGAAACGGGGTGAACCCAAAGGGTTTTTTGAACAACTGCCTAGACACGAGGGGGTGGCCCACAGCTTCCATACACAGTATAACGATCACGAAATTACTATTTCATAACATTTTACAAAAACAATCCTTTCGCTCCCGGTCGCCGGCTAAGCCACAAAGGTATGGCCTTATACACATTTGTCGCCATCAAGGATGNCTTCCATACACAGTATAACGATCACGAAATTACTATTTCATAACATTTTACAAAAACAATCCTTTCGCTCCCGGTCGCCGGCTAAGCCACAAAGGTATGGCCTTATACACATTTGTCGCCATCAAGGATGCCACTAATAGTCCCATAAAAACGGGGTGCTACAACAGTTTGGAACCCAACTTATTCGAAACCCCACTGTGTTTAGGATTTAACTGAAAGGGGGGATTGTGCAGCTTGGTAAAATTCTGTCTATATCCTAACCGATTTTTTTTAGCAAAGTCACGTAGGATTTGTCACGTTCAATGACCAGGCAACCAAGGTCTTTGGCTTAAACGACATTATGTCAACACTCCTCGTCAGTCGCAATATTTCCCTTACTAAATACAATCCCGGCGGTCTCAATATCCAAAATGCTATGATGACCGCCATCAACCAAGTCTTTGACGGCCCTGGAAACCGTCCTAGCTCCCCCGATATCATGATCGTCATCACGGGCAATTCCGACGGAACGAATGTGACCCAAGCACAACAAATGGCAGCCAGTCAGAATATCTCTGTGATATCGATCGGGGTTGGAAATGGTAGGGAAATTTGTAGACTCAAAATACTCAAAATAGTGGTTTTTAGGGGTGAATCAACAAGAATTACAAGCTATCTCTGGTTCTCTATACAGAACTTTGAATACGCCCGACTATGGATCTTTACAAGGACTCCTTTTAGAACTTTGTAATAACTTAAGTAAGCTGGGACCAAGTTAACATGAAAAAATCGCTATTTTAGAAGGAAAAAGCCCCTTCTCGATTCCAGGCAATCTAAATGGATCAGGCAAAAAATAAGCAGTTTATTTCAACATATCAAAAATTTAAATAAAGACATCAGTTTTGTAATTTTCATTGTACAGCATTTGTTTCGTCGAAAATTTAAATAAAGGCATCAGTTTTGTACTACTTTATTGAACAGCATTTGTTCGTCGATCTTCATAGTTTTTAATTAACTTCCAAAAATCAAAAAGTTGTTCGTTCAAACCGAAGCCTATTAAAAATACCTCTCCATTGTTCAACGCCTGTTGCGGTCAGCAAGATTCCAAGCTCATAGATGAATCATGCCAATGGTGCTTCTCTCAAAGGCCCGCTTAACTTGTAAAGTTTGTCAAACAAAAACAAAAAATTTTATTTCTACTGCCTTTTTACTACTTGAGATGTCCGATTCTGATTCTACCGATACTGGCGTTGAGCCTCAAGCCAAGAAGATGCGCCGTTCATGTACAGCCGCAAAGAAACTTGAAATTGTCGCCATGAAGGGTTAAATTCTTATCCCAACGGCCCTCTTTAGGGCCACAGGGAGTGACGGTTGTCCCTCTTAGTGGTGCTCCTGGAGACTCCCCTACCATTCGTTGGCTATGGGGTAAGCCGAACACAACCACATTTTATCCTATGCAAAAATCGAATTTCCAACAATTTTCGCTTCAATACACACCTTAATTCCCTGAATCAGGGTGAAGGAAGCGTTTTCAGGCTTCGGAAATGCGTTTTTCGGATTCCCCGCTTAAAATTACCCCTAAAAAAGTCATTTTTAGAAAAAAATTAGAAAAAATTTTTTTCGAAAAAAACCCCTGTCCTTTGGGGCTGTTAATGCCGACCAGTACCAATTTTTGGGTTGAAAAAAATAGCCGCAGTCTCTAATATAACGGTAGTCTCTAAAATAACGGCAGTCTGACGGAGGGTTGAAAAAAATAACGGCATGCCGTTATTTTAGAGAAAATACAGTATTCGGAAAGATCATGAAACATTTTTTGTTTTTACGGCATGTTCTGAATCGTTGTAGTTTTCGAGATAATTGCGTTTGAAATGTTGAATTTGTTACAAGCTCTTCGTTGTAATACACAAACTTTTTTGAATTTTTTGCGTAAAAATCGATTTTTGCATCGATTTTTTCAATTTTCATAAAATGAACATTGTAGCAATTTTTTATAGCTAAAATTAGACGAACAAAATGACACCAAAATTATCCAATTTGAACTTTGCCACTAGGCCATGTTGACATGTAGAGAAGTATGGGCAATATGGTGCTCATTTTAAGTGAAATTTTACGACGAATCCAATGGCGTAATCCGTTTAAAAAAATACATTAACGGAAAAAATTAACCAATTTCGACTGCCGTGCAAGTGTTGCGCATGGCCTAATGACTAGGGTGTTGGCCGTTCGTTTTATTGGCGCGGGTTCGAGCTCGTCAGAGTCGGAATTTTTTTAGCGAATTAAAAAAAGTTGTAAAAGCAAACCCCTCAAAATTAGAAGTTCTGCTGCAAAAAATTACATCGTTGTCTAGCCTGCCTGTCGAACTTATCAAGGAGAAAAAATTTTGGGTAACAAATTTCGCGAAATATCTGTTGCAGTAACAAGTGTCGTGGTGACAAATGTCAATAAATATGTGTGCGCAAACAAATGTCGTGTAACATGTTCGAGTAATAACGGTCCGTATTCCTTCATGATCATACATCGTTATAGAGATTTTTTATTGAAACTATAATAAAAACGACAATTAAACAAAATTATTCAAAATGGCCGCCCTTAACTTCTACACAGGCTTTCAGCCGTATGGGAAAATTATCAACAATTTTTTCCAATATTTGAACAATCTCATGTGACCGGTTTTTATTTAGCCGCACCCTGTATTTTGTGAATGAATGATAAATCGATAACAACTCATTTTGTCGATGATCCTATAGTTTTATTCGCACAAAATATTTTGTTAAAATTTAAAATGTATAGCTGCAGAATATTTATATTTTCTATTTGTCTAATCATAATTGTTTTTGTGTTGATTTTATATAGCTTTAAATCTGGAAATACCCCTCTTATAAATAATATGTTCACATCTATAAAATTATTACCCAATACCACTAAAGATGCTACAAAACAAGAGCATATCCAAATTGCATCTAGAAAAAACAGCTCAACTAGCTTAAGAATTGGCAGCTCCACAAGTAGCTCTATAATTAGCAGCTTCAAAAGCACTTCTAAAATTGATAATACCACAAGAATCTCAAAAATTGATGGTTCCACAAGTGCACCAAAAATTAGTATCACCATAAATACCACATTTGATAGCGCCTTGAGAATGGCAAAAATCCTAGATGCTGATATCCCAAGAACTAAATACTCCCCAAGAGTCAATATGGGACCTTGCCCTCCATTATTTGGGAAAATACTAGTTGCAGTATTTGTGTTTAAAAATAGTAAAAATTAAGTTAGTTCGTTTTCAAAGAGAGATAAATCATTAATTTTAGTTCTTATAAAATAGCACAAGATTCTCTCCAATGCTATCTCAAATCAACGAATTACAGCTTTGTGATGGTTAATTTAGGTGCATTTTTAAACCCTGAGCCCTTCAATATTCTAAAAGAATAAAATTGTCTGTCTCTTGCCAGCCCTGCATATCCACTTTCTGACCACTTGACTTGCTTCATGGGGTTGTTTCCTGTCTGGTGGGCTAGGGCTATGGCTGGGGGCGGATTAGGATTCGAGATAAGGGCTAGGGCAAGAGCTAGACTAGAGCTAGGGTTAGGACTAGGGTTAGGGCTGGGCTATGGCTGAGGCGGGTTAGGATTTGGGATAAGGGCTAGACTAGAGCTAGGACTAGGACAGGGCTAGGACTGGGCAACGACTAGGGTTATGACTAATTCTAGTCTAGGACTAGGGTAAGACTAAAGAAATTCTAGAGCAGGCTAGGGCTAGACTAGAGCTAGGATTATGACTGGTTTTGACTTGATTTGGCTTTATTGGGCTAAGACTAGGCTTAGGCTTGGGTTTAGGCTTAGGCTTATACTTAGGCTTAGGTTTAGGCTTCGGTTTAAGTACAGGCTGAACTTGTCTTGAGATTGTTCCTGAGTTTGAGTATTCGAATATTTTTTGAGTAATTTTTGCTTTCGAATAAATTTTTCAATCTGGAGCTATGACTTAAATCTAAATACGTTTTGCAATAATTTTAGACGAAGACGACCGAGCGAACAAAGAATGCGGCAGCTATTCAGTAAGAAAATTTTTGAGCCTCCTCCACACATTTATTTATCCTTAGGGATTTTACAAAAAGCATTGTGCAGCTTCTCTCTATCTCAACGATACCGATTGGCTGATGGTCTTGGATGCAGATACGGGTGTTGTAAACCCAAATCATTGTATAGAAGAATGGATTGATGATAGGGTGAATATTATTTTCTACGAAAGATTCCATAATTTTGAAATAACGGCTGGAAATTATTTGGTACGGATTTATTTCTCCAGCTTATATTTGTTCAAAAAAATTTAGATTAAAAATAGTGAATTTTCCAGAAATTTTCTTAGAAATTGGGCAGTATATGAAAAATCTCATCCTAGAGTTTCGTGGCATAATTATGACAATGGTGCTTTGCATGTAAGTTATTTTATTAATCAAGAGTACAAATGGGATCCGTAGATCTAGGACATTGTACTAGGCACCTTGATATAATGCCGGAACAGAGATTTAGATGGGCTTTGTCAGATATTGGTTTGCCGTGCTTTATTGGGGTAGGCTTAGGCTAGGCTATGCTAGGCTTAGGCTTAGGAGTAGTCTTAGGCTTGGGTTTAGGCCTAGGCTTAGGCTTATACTTAGTTTTAGGCTTAAGTACAAACTTAATTTGTCTTGAGATTGTTTCTGAGTCATCGTTCTTTCTCGCCCCAAACCTTTTAGGTTGGGGTAGGAGAGCATTGTTTTCTGTTTGACATAGCCTAGTTTATATATTTTCAGCAATTTTAGATCCATGTCTTAAAAACCGTCCGACCAGGTGCAACAGCCGAAATCAAAGCATGCGAAAAATTCTGGGCCAATAGTAGAACCTCTCAACTTTATTGGGGATATGTTACATGCGTTAAAGTTAGTCTAGGTACGAAAAAAAGTTTTCGAAAATCCGATTCTAATATATTTTAGGGGGTGCTACGAGAATATGGCCTGGAAAGCTTCGAATTTACAGAAGAGGTCACGGATTTGCTCGAGATGATTGGATAATTTCAGAGTACTGGAGCGATGCAGCTTTTATGATGCATGCATGGAAAGGTTCAGAGATTACACCGGGTTCACCTTTTGAAGTAAATTTTTCTGAAAGCTAATTTCCTAAAGACAGATTTGACTTTTCAGGTCAATTATATTAGGTCAGCCTAATTGTACAGGGTGGGCCAAAAATAGTGGATTTTTGTGATTTTTTGAGGCCCGAAAAATTATTTTCCTAAGGGTAATTTTATGTTTCTAGGGGTAATTTTATGTGGAGAATCGATTGCGCGCATTCCCGAATCCTGAAAATGCTTTCCTGGGTCTGATTTAGAGAAAAAATTGGGTTTTTGAAATTGCGAAAAACGACGAATTTCGCTTCAAAAACCTAATTTTTCCCTGAATCAGGGTCAGGGAAACATTTTCAGGGTTCTGGAATGCGCGCAATCGATTCCTCGCATAAAATTACCCATAGAGGGGTCATTTTTAGAATTTTTCCACTGGCGGCGGACACGGACTTTATTTGCATAAAGACCTATCTTTATAGGTCTTTAATCCCCTCTGAGACTTTCCCTTCCAAAAATTCAAATTTTTGTTTGAAGAGGCTAGCTTTTCAAAAATCTTTAAAACATATACCCAATTTTAGAAAATGTTCAACATCTCTGAATGCGGCAATGGATATTCTGGATGGTATTGGAGAAAAGGACTAAAAATAAGTGTAGATGAAGAACGTTCTAAGTTGGATAAATTCGAACAAAATCAGAGAAAAACTTTTCCCAGTGAAGCTCGAGCGATACCTTATCTAGCAGAGCCTGAAATCGGGGAATGTTACCCGAAATGTGATGAAGGCACCAAAAAATAGAAAAAAATAATGAATTTTATTGTTCCTTTGTTGCCAGACTGGGCAGGAATGGGGCCCAGGATCAAATACTCTGTCCCTAATAACTATAACCTATAATACCTAGATAAAAATATGATTCACGGGTACTGATCAGCGTTGGGGCTGGAATCCCATGAGACAGAACCCATTGGGTTATAAAGTTCTAGCAGCGATGTAGACAGAAAAATTTCTAAGGGGGAAGTGCGTAGAACAAAAAATTAAAAATTTGTTTTAACCCTAAATGAAGACCCGTTGGTTTTCCCAATCTCAGGGGGGGGGGGTAACATACACCCCCTCTGTCTACAGCAAAGTCCTAGGTCAGGCACATGCCAGTTAGTGATATAGATTTATGTCACAACTGGCATCTGCTATCTAGATCCGGATTAGGAAAAGCAATGGGTCCCAGCCAGCCCCGTTCGTGATATGCTACAGAAGGTCTAAAATCGTTGGATTTGCTTAGTTCTTATTGTTATTTAAATAAATCTTATATACTATGCAGTATACAAAAAAATCATTTAACTCCTTTCAAAAGTGACTTTGTTATCTCGACTTCGATAAAATGCATAACTGTTTTGTCCTCCAAATCATAATCGATTTGTTACTTTCACTTGCAATTCGTAAAAACGAGCCTTTTATACAGCAATCGGGCAAAAATAGCTTTCACGCTTTGTCAATGTGCGCCATAAAAATTGAAAAAAATCATAAAATCACATGCTTATGATCGATTTCTCGCATAAAATATCCCTAAAATGCTTGATTTTGAAAAAAATTTGCCCACTTCAGAACCCTGTCATTTACAGTTATCCGAAGTAGTACCAAAAATTTATTTTTAAAAAAATTCGTTTTTCGATCCCTAGAGTAGAAATTTTGAAAAACGGATGTTTCCATTCGATTTGTCGCTAAAAATGACCTATATGCATGTGTAATTAGGTCACTTTGATGGATTTTTCTATGATTTTTTTGGAAAATCTTGGATCGAACCTGGCTTTTCCAAGTCTAAAAAATTGTTTAAAAAATCCATTGAAATGGCCTAATTTCACATGCATATAAATAATTTTTAGCGAGGAATCGAATGGAAACATCCGTTTTTCAAAATTTCCACTCCTAGGGGTCTGAAAAAGCCTAAAAAGAATTTTTTAAACATAAATTTTTTTCTAAAACCGAAAAATCACATCTAAACTGGTAGTGATGAAGAATAAGACATTCCAGTTATTTTGAGCCCGAGATCTCCCAAAATGGACAAAATTTGAGGGAGTAGATACAATTTGAAAATTTTCCTCAAATTTCCAATTAGCGAGTTTCGATTAAAAAATAGATCTATACTGAAGCTTGAATAAATCCATATTAAAAAACTTGTTTATTCAGCCTTTTGTTAATCCGTCGCTATGAAACATGAAAGGACAATTTGTTTTCCATTGATTTATTCGAGAATGATTCAAACGTTTGAAAAAATTGCTTGTTGAATTGTTCCTTATTGAATTGGAAATTTTATCTATTTAAATTTTCAAGAAGAAAAATTATGAAAATCCAACGACCTAGATTACTATGTTTAACCTTATTAATTATTCTCCTACTCATCTATTTCTATAATTCCAGTGTGTTTCAATCGGATATAATTGCTAGGATAGTTAATTTTAATAGTGAAAGTAATATTTTTGGATAATCGAAATAAAAAGTTGCTTCAAAGATAACACGAATGTGATCGTCTCCCAGGTGGAGAGTATCACATGGGGTACCACGATAGGGGTCATGAAAATTTTTTTGGAACTCGGGACTTGCGCCAACCGATTTCTCATGCCCGAAAACCCTCGAGTACCAAAAATCAGCTAATTTAAAACCAAAATAAAAAAGTTGAAAAAATAGATTTGTTAATATGGGGTACCTCGATAAAATTTTTTTGGAACTCGGGACTTGCGCCAATCGATTTCTTATGCCCGAAAATCCCCGAGTATCAAAAATCAGTCAATTTGGGGGAACAAATTTTCGAAAAGAGTAATGGTTGTGCACCTCCTTTAAGAAGCCTAAGCCTAAGAATCTTAAGCATAAGTCTAAGAAGCCTAAGATTAAGCCTAAGGCGCGTAAGCAGCCTAAGAGTCCTAAGAAAGCCTAAGAAGCCTAACCCTAAGAAGCATAAGCCTAAGAATCCTAAGAAAGGCTAAGACGTCTAAAAGGCCTAAGCCTAAAAATCCTATGAAAGCCTAAGAATCCTAACAAAGAAAGCCTAAGCCTACGAATCCTAAGCCTAAGCAGTTTTAATTCAAAAATAAATATTTTCAATGCAAAAATTAAATATATTTCAATTTTCTCTAGAGATTCAACAGAGTTTCTCTAGATTTTTTATAGTTGTATAATATATGCATAAAATAACCCTTAGGACAATGATTTTAGAAGAAAAATCCAAAATTTTCATATTCGCTTCAATATAAAACACTCATTTCCCTGAATCAGGGTCAAGGAAGCATTTTCAAGCTTCGGGAATGCGCGAAATCGATTCTCGGCATAAAATTACCCCCAGAAAGATGATTTTGAGGCAAGAAAACCAAAATTTTTCGATTTTCGCTTCAATACACACATCTATTTCCCTGAATCAGGGTCAAGGAAGCATTTTCAAGCTTCGGGAATGCGCGAAATCGATTCTCGGCATAAAATTACCCCCAGAAAGATGATTTTGAGGCAAGAAAACCAAAATTTTTCGATTTTCGCTTCAATACACACATCTATTTTCCTGAACCAGAGTCATGGAAGCATTTTTCACGCTTCGGGAATGCGCGCAATCGATTTTTCGCCTAGAAATTACCCTAAAAAGTCGGTTTTTAGAAGAAAATCGGAAAAAAATTTTCGCGTTAAAACGCAGTTCTACTCTGATTTTCAGGGTCAAACTTAATTTTTTATGCCTCGAAAATGCGCGCAATCGATTTTTCGCCTAGAAATTACCCTAAAAGTCGGTTTTTAGAAGAAAATCGGAAAAATTTTTTTTCGATTTTTCGAGATTAGGTAATAAATGTTACGCTCCCTTTAAAAGGGGGGAGGGGTAACAATTATGGCTTATTCTCTGAAAAAAATTTTTTTTTGCCAAAACAGCCTATATAGGCCTAAAATCATGCGAAAAATCGATTGCATTCCCGAAGCGTGAAAATGCTTCCTTGACCCTGATTCAGGGAAAATGTAGATTTTTTCGACTTTTTTACACTATTACTTGGTTTGGAAAAATTTTCATTCGCAAACATGGTGGTTCAGTGACAAAGCAGCGGCTTATTGATCACAAAGATTGCAGGTTCGAATCCCTATATGAGCCAAATTTTTTTGCATTGTGCAAAAATTTGGCTCCTACTTTGTAGCAAAAAAATTTGGCTTCTAGAGGGATTCGAACCTGCAATCATTGTGATCAATAAGCCGCTGCTTTGTCACTGCACCACCAAAGCATATTACGGATGAAAATTTTTCCAAACCAAGTAATAGTGTAAAAAAGTCGAAAAAATCTACATTTTCCCTGAATCAGGGTCAAGGAAGCATTTTCACGCTTCGGGAATGCACACAATCGATTTTTCGCATGATTTTAGGCCTATATAGGCTGTTTTGGCAAAAAAATTTTTTTTCAGAGAATAAGCCATAATTGTTACCCTCCCCCCTTTAATATATTTTTCTAAACTTTCGCTAGATTTTCGAAAATCTTAATTTTGCTCCCTCTTAAAATTCAGGTTCTAGATACACCCCTCCAACGCCCCTTGGACATTCCTTTTCCTCTAAATAAGCATCTATATCGTCAAATTCTTTAGATAACGTCATAATTAGAAAAAATCCAATAAATAACGATACTCTATTCATATATTTTGCCTATTTAACAAAATCCACCACTAAAGAAAAGCCCAAAGGCGAATGGAGGATAAAGATGACCGTGCAAGCAAATTGTCATGAAAAGGAAAACTATACATGGGACCCTTTTACACTGACAAATACAGATGGAAAAAATTATACTGCTACGATTTGGTCTATGGATAGCACTTGTTATGTTGGGTATACATCAGGATGTTTTTGGGGACCTTATATAATAGAGGCTATTATACCCGATGAAGATGTTGAGAAAATTGGAGATAGCGTAAGGAAGATGAATGTGTCCTGTCCTTTCTATCCTTTCTATCCTTTCTGTCCAATCCATTCCTGTTCTGTCCTTAACAGTCCATAACCTGTCTTTAACTTGTCCTTGACTTGTATTTAACACGGGAACACTCCTTCAAATGTCCGGTATATTCTGTTATTTTAAGCTATCATGAGCAACAAAAAATTTTTTGAAAAAAGTTGCCTAACCATGGAATGTACCAGCTTTTTGCAGACAAAATCAAATCAACTCAAGTGGGATTCGAACCCGATACGCTTAAACTCGAATCTTGGAGTACTACCACTGAGCCACGCTCATGATAAAAATCGAATTTTTAATTTTGCTTATAATTTAACATGAATCTTTTTTTTATAAATAACTTTTTTTCAAAAAATTTTTTGAGTGTTGCTCAGAATAGCTTAATAACAGAATATACCGGAAATTTGAAGGAGTACTCCCGTGTTAACCTGTCCTTATGCTCCTTTTTAGAGTAAATAAAAAATTTTAGGCCTTACTTTCATACAAAGATAGATGGATTAAAATTCCAAAAATTTTCAAAACGAAACCCAGAGAATCTGGCCTCTCTGTATGTGTAGCTCCATTGTATTGGTTCTCCAACTGGCCTAGACTCATAGAATTTATAGAAATCTGGAGGGTTTTGGGTGCTTCGAAATTTTATTTCTATTATCAATCAGTTACCCGAGAAGTTTATGAGATTTTTAAGGAATATGAAAAATTGGTAAGAAGCGGATAAAAAATTTTGAGGAAAGCGGTAAAATTTTAGGGGATTGTGGAGGCGATGAAAGCCGAAGTGATGCCAACAGATAAAGAAAGTGGATTTAATCCAGATTCATGGCTATTTCGTATAGGTGATCGGCTGTTTCAAAACGATTGCTTGATGAGAGCCAAGACGAAATTTGCGCCGTATGTTGATGTCGACGAGATGTTAATACCTCAAAAGTAGATATTTAAATTTAGATAAAATCCGGAAAAAATCATGAAAAAAATTCTAAAAAATCTAGAAGCGCTAGAAAATCTCAAAAAAAAACTTTTTCTAGAAATTTTCTAGAAAATCTTGTAAACCTAGAAAAAAAACTAGAATATCTGTGTATTGAAGCGAAAATCAAACATGTACTAATTTACCTGAACCAGGGTCAAGGAAGCGTTTTCAAACTTCGGGGATGCGCGCAATCAATTCCTCGCATAAAATTAGCCCCCAGGAAGATGATTTTGAGGCAAGAAAACCAAAAATTTTCGATTTTCGCTTCAATATAAAACACTAGTTTCCCTGCATCAGGGTCAGGAAAGAGTTTTAAATCTTTGGAAATGCGCGCAATCGATTTCTCGCATAAAATTAGCCCTATAGGAGTTGTTTAAATTTTTTACCATTTTTGAAAATTATTCTTTTAGCAATCAAACCTTATTAGAATTCCTAGAAGCCGAAGCGAAAGCCAATCCAGATGCTGGCGCCTTCGGTTTCAACCATGCTGGTTTACAATTCGACGCCGAGAAAATGGGCCATTTAAAAGATTCCAAAGCCGATTTCGATTGGAGGAAATTAGACCATGAATGGTTGAAAACCGCTCAATGGGGAAATCAATGGGCTATGGGCAAAGCGGTCAGTATGCCCGATCGAGTGGATTTGATTAGTATCCATTATATCGCGAGAGCTCAATTTCCATATAAACAGATCGATGTGAGTTGATTAACAAAAAATGGCGGCACTTATTCGGTTGACCTCCCTGCCAAAACCTTTTCCAAAATTCAAAGGTTTTAAGAGACGATATCTCGAAACTTCGAACCGAAAGTGGCCGTAGTAAAAAAGTTGCACATGGTGTCGTAGGAAAGCTGTAAATACAATCTAACTGTAGGAATAAAAATTTTAAGCATTTACCAATTATTCATGAGGTTGAGAAAAGTAGCGACTCCAAGTAGTTTATTCCCAACAGGCCCTATGCCACTTTTCAACTCACAAAAAAGACTTCCGTAATCCTTCTCACGCAACTTCTGTCAAAATCTTTGGACCCTGATCCAAAATTTTCTGACAACGTTTTCTACCAAAACTTCTTTAGGCACTGCACTGAGAGGCTTTGACATTTTGGAACTCTAACTTCCCAATCCTTTATCAAAACTTTCAGTGAACTTCGATTTCATTGACCCCTTTCTTTTGACCTCATCGAAGGTTTTGACACTCCCCTCTTTCATGTTTCAGATTTAGGCTTTAGTTCATAGGCTTCTTGAAAAACAGTTTCTTGGGCCATAAGACTTGGTTCTTAGGCTTTAGATTTATATTTCTTATGTATTAGGCTTTTTGAACGTGGGAAGGGTTAAACTGAATAAGTTCCTAAATGCCAGTTTATCCCAAAGTTTTAGGTCCCTCATAGTAAAGGTGTCTACTATCATTCGCGTATCAACTGGGCTGAAAAGAAAAAATCCGATGAGAAAAAAGACAATAAAAGTTTATTATATGAGCCGAGACTCAAATCATTTTTTACCGATGAGTTGGTAAAAACAGTTCACAAAAATTACCAAGGTATCATGGAAAATGTAGGAAAGTCAATGGGAAGAAAACCATATCCTTCTTATGAAGTTTTTAAAATTTTGGATAAATGTTTGGCTGGGTAAGTTGAGCTGAAATTCTTTTTGCTGTAAACTACTTTTTTTAGATGGCGTTCATACCACAAATGTAGCCCTTATGTTATGTGCTATGAAAATTTGAAAAATATCACAGAGTGGGTCTATGCCAATCCATCAGATTATGAATCAAGAGATCTTATAGCGTTATAGTAGAGATTTTGAAAATAAAAGTTTATTTCAACTATGTAAAGTTCTAACCATAACTGTCCAAGGGATTACCACATGAAATTTATACACTTAAAATTTATACCACGAAATTTATACAAAAAAATTTATACAAAAAAAATTTATACAACATAAAATTTATACAAAAAAAATTTATACAACATAAAATTTATACAAAAAAAATTTATACTACACAGAATTTATACAAAAAAAATTTATACTACACGAAATTTATACTTTTTTGAAAAATCCTAAATCTTCACATTTAAAATATATCATAGCTTTTTTAAATTGCTACATAGTCATGCGTCTGCGTGGTTAAGTGGGTAGTGGGTCACACCCATGTATTTACGCAGCAGGGCTAGGGTTCGATCCCCGACCCCCGGACGCTAGAGGTTATCACCGTGTGACTAAGGGCAAGGTTCACTACTTCACGGCTCAGGGTCCGTAGTTGTTCCTCCCTCTTTGGCTCTTAGTTCACCAGCGGGTAATTTCGGAACTTGGGTATCCATCTGTG
>OZJO01004793.1:0-11509 GCA_900406225.1 Acrobeloides nanus | reverse complement strand
GATTTAAATTACTAAAGAAATTTAAATCCGGATTAAGATGAAAATACGGATTAACACTTTAATCCGGATTAAACCTGTATTTTGTATTGATTTAAATCCGGATTAATTTTAATCCGGATTAATTTAATCCGAAGATGAAAATAAGCCTCCAGATGGCCATGAGTTCGTTGTATGAAAAGTAAGGGCTCACATTAATTCGTTCCGACAACTTCGGAACGCGTCCGAACGAGTACTTGGACGTCGGACGAAATATATTTTCATGGTTGAAGAATTTTGACATGGTGTCTTATGCAAAATGTAGATTTCTATGCTTTTGCAAAAGACGCCATGTTAGAATTCTTCAACCGTAAAAAAGTATTTCGTTCCGATGCCGATCACTAATTAGCGTTCCGAAGTTGGAACGCAAATTATGCGAATTTCGATACCATTCCGACGTCGAAACGGCATATTAGTGATCGTTTCGGAACGCAATTAGTGGGAGCTCTACATTAAACAAATTTGGACACACTAGGTGTTTAGCCACCTAAAATTTGAAAATTTTAGGTGGCTGTAAGCCACACAAAAAAATACCTGCTGGAGGCTGCGGGGGTAGTGGAATATCCGATAGAGCAATATTCATTTAGAAATTTGCTGAAATAAAATAGTTTTCGTAAAATTCTTTAAAAAAACAAAACAAAAAAAAAGAATGAGTTAGGATTTTTCGAAACAAGAAATTTTAAGCAACAAAAAACGATTCTAAACAGGCAACTCGAAAAGCAGAAAATTTATTTCAAACTTCTCGTTTCAAACCGCTTGTTTCGAAATTCTTATTTCGAAAAATCCTATTAAAAAAAAACAAAAATTAACACAAAAAAACAATGTTAAAAAAATTCGCGCAAGAAGAAATAAAATCAATTTTTAGGAAAAAAAAGTCTAGTAGTTTTTGCGCTACAATTAAATAAGATTTGAGCGCAAAACGCAATAATTGCATTTTTGCCAAGAAATCGGTAGTAGTCTGATTTAGGTGCCCTACCTAAAAGTCACATTTTCCACCAAGATTATCATTTTTCAATTTTTTTTCCACCAAAAATTGTCATTTCTTGAGGTTTTTCGGCTTGAAAACAGCAATTTTTAAGCTGAAAATCATCAAAAATGACAATTTTTGGTTTAAATTTTCGCTATGAACTAGGGGAGGGGGGGGGGCAAAAGTTTCAGACCAGGTGGATAAAAATTTCAGATAATTTAAACGGTGCTTATTTGTTGTATAATCAGATGCGTATCCAGGGCATTGCAATGCTTTTCATGTTGCAAAACTTTTATTCACCTGGCCTGAAACTTTTGGCCACCTGGTCTGAAACTTTTGCCCCCTAGTATTTTCATTTTTTCTTTTCTGCAATCTGTAAAAAATTCTTTCAAAAAATAAACATTCATAATTGACTATTTACCAGAGCGAAAAGCCTGAAATTTGTTGTTTATTCGTAGAAAATTCCAGACATCGAGAGAAAACACTTTTCTTCTTAGCGCTACGCACTCTCTCGCCACACATGCCGGCGATTGAAAGGCTGGTGAATGCCAGCGGAGTCGCTTGCGCCAATTTCTTCCACATTTTCTTGACTTTCTTGTTCTTTTCTCATAAATTTCTCTTTCGGATTAATTTCGCGCATTGAGTTTAATTGAAACGTTTTCGTTCATGAGAACTAAAACCCGTTTTTCAAATGGGAGGGTTTTTCTTTTGCGCAATGTATTCAACGTATTGACCTTAATGCACAATAATGACTGGGAATTATTTTGGAACCTTCTAGAGCAAAATTTTCAGTTTTGAATGGTGTAAAGTATAGTCTTACTTATAAAAATTGTTTTTTTTTGGGTGGGGTTTATAATATCAAAATTAAATTGTTTAATTTTGAAAAAACAGGAATGGATAGTGGAACTTTTTTGCGTGTCACTTAACAATTACGGGGTGGGGAGCAGGGTTCCCAGATTTTGAAATTCGCATAATTAATCGAGTTCAAGTTGGATAGTCAAGAAATTTTTTCAGCAGGGGTTTGTGAAGAAACTTGAAAATTCGTTACTTTGACTATCCAACTTGAACCCGATTAATTATGCGAATTTCAAAATCTGGAAACTATGGTGGGGAAGGGGGATTATGTCCACTAGTCCCATTCAATTGGTTTGGTGGAGGGGTGGGCAAGTTGGGAAAAAGCGATCCATTCGTTTTTAGGATGCCCTAGGTAGTGACCGCTAACACCTATTAAAAACCGTCCGTTCAGGTTCAACAAAAAAATCATACATCCATCATTTTTAGAGTTTCTACACACAAGGGGGGGGGGGGCAAAAGTCCTGATATGTCAAAAACGCTGAAAATATGTTTTCTCGTCCAGAATTGTCAATAAAACACGTTTTTAAAATGTCAAGAATAATGCCCCTTGGGTCAGGACTTTTGTCTCCTGTAGATCTGTGAATTTTGATGTGGAGAATCCGGATACGCAAGAGTTATTGACCGAATCGATTATTTTTGAGGTCTTAAGTTGGTTTTCTGAAGATACCTTAAAAATGATCATTTTTCAAAAAAATCGTATATTTTCATGCGTTTTTTACGCGGTTTTTGCTATTGAGTTACGAGTTATTATTTTTCGAGAATTTTCTCATCTATTTTATTGATCACTATTGATTCTTCTATTTTAGTTATTAAACTTATTCTAAGTACTTGTGTAAATATTTTTCGCTCAACTTGATTGTGATATTTCTATTTCAACATGTTTGGAGGCGACCCATTCGGCGATCCATTTACGTATGTTTGCAATATTTATTTTGTTGCAAAAAATGACTTTTGACCGCATTCTTTCGAAGGAATGCGAAAAGCTTCTGGAATTTAAAAAGCGTTCCAAAAAATTGGGGTCAAGGGAAACAAAAAGATAAAATAAATTATATGTATAAACTTGATATTCTTAAGGATCCTAATTTTAGTTTTAATGTCCAAAAACATTTTTAATTTTGCAAATTTTTTTAGCAATATGCGCCGTCAAATGCGCGAAATGGACCATATAATGGAATCTATGATGGAACCTTTTGGCATGATGGATCCATTTTTTACTAGCCGCTCACGATATGGTCAAAATATGATTGAAAATGGTGGCCAAAACCGCAACAGACAAGTTAACCACCATAATCACATACAAAATGATATGATGATGCCTTTGGGAGGTGGACTGTTTGGTGGTGGATTATTTGGTGGCGTCAATAGGCTCATGCAGCAGATGGTAAGATGGTTAAATAAATTTTCTTATGGGGTTGGTTATACTTCGAGATTTTATACTTTATCCAAGTAAGAACGGGGAGGGAGGCCTCCCTGGATACTGCTTCTCGCCAAAAGGTGTATACTCTAGAGTATAGAGCCACAGACTCTCCTGATCGTCTTAGGTGCTCGGTTTCCAGTTTATAAATTAAAAAAAATTTTCAGGAAGGTCTTTCACAGCATGCAATGAATGATCCGAATTCTCATGTTTATACGCAATCTACAGTGATCTCATTTGATGGGTCGGGTGGCCCACGAGTTGTGCAAGAATCCATGCGAAAAGCTGGTGATGTGAAAGAAACTCGAAGGTAAAAATTGTATATAAGGTGTTCAAAAAGTTCCATAAAGATTTTTTGAATATTTTACAAAAAAATCGAAGTATTTTACTTTTTGAAAACCCTATACTTATTGATTTTTTTCTTCAAAATTGGCATATTTTAGATCGGTTCAAAAAGGTATGGATGGTGAAGCTGAAATGGAGGTTGGCCATCATGTAGGTAATAGAGCACATGTTATCGAGAAAAAGCGTGACAAAGATGGAAGAGTCCGTCAGCAACAGCGTTTTGTAAACCTGGATGAAGGTTTGTGATTATTTTCGGCCCTATATTATGAAAAATTGCAGACGAAGCTGAAGTTTTCAATCAAGAATTCAAGACGCGTGCGCAACGAAACTTGGGTAATTTATTTGGAACTGGTAATCCGGATAGAAATCGTGCAATCGAAGATGAGCGCAAAGATCGTTCTCGGGGCTCTAAATCACGTGGCGAAACGTCTCGTTCATCACAATCCTACAGTGATCATTCATCGGGTTCTGGTGGTTCTCATGCTCCTATTGTAACAATCCCAGATGACGATGATGATCATGGAGATAAGCGTCAATCTCGGTGAGTTTAAACTACCCCATGGAGTTGTTCCATAACTTTGTAACAACTGCCTACTCACGGTATTAGTTGCTCTCATCTTGCACCAACAGTGACTTCGATTAGCGCGCAACTAGCGTCACATAGCGACTGACCATCTTACACAGCAGCTGCTTCAGCGTATAGCATTTGATAAGATTAGCTGCAAGCAGTGACGTACGNTTAGAATAGATCGATGCCGGTACCAAAGCAGGCTTTCCAAAATTAAACGGTACCGGTACCAAAGTACTGTTTTCAAACGGTGCCAAAAATTCAAATTTTTCATTTTTTATTCAATTTTCACGTTTTTATAAAAATATTAATGAATTTGCTTAAAAATAAGAATTTTGAAAGAAAATTTTTAATGTTTTGAGCCTATTTCCGCATATTTTTGATACTCTTGGGAAAGGGTACAGGTAACAAAGTACCTTTAAAACGGTACACTAATTTTTGCCTTAACTCAATAAAATTTTCGTGAAAATAGTAATTTTCAGTTTAAAAAAGTGATTTTCAAAAAAATTCCGCGCTTAAAGGACATGGGGGGGGCAAGATGATTTTAAAATTTTTTGAAAAACTCTAAAAAATTGCCTTGGTTCTCTCTTATGTTTTTGCCCAAAATTTTCGAAAAAAAAAACAAGGGGGACTAGCGTCGTAATTTTGGTCCAGATTTGGAGGAAGTTTGGAAAAATTCAGGTTTGGGTGGAAGTTTTGGAAAAATTTTCATTTTTCTTCCTGGAAATTTAAGATTTTTTCAGATTTGGGGAGGAAAGTTTCTCACACATAATTACGGCGCTAAAGAGGATTCTTGATTTTTTTTAATTTTTGGCCGGCCCCCCCCCAGGGGCCGGTTCGGGAGCAGTGAGGGCGAAGTTGACTAACTTTTGGATTTACCCAATACTTCAACTTTTTTAGCCATGGCTCTCGTGACAACTACTACTATCCAAATAATTCTGGACCAACAATTCGAGAAATTTCCGAGGAAGAAGCTGATATGAGTGTTCCAAAACGTCGAAAAGGCATGTTTGAAAGATTCTTCAACGATAATTAAGAAACATTATTGCTCTAAATTTTGTCGCTGTTATCTTTTTGCACCAAAAAATTTAACGGAGTTAAAAAAATTTCAAAATTTTTCTTGTTTTAGGCGGCCGCTAGAATCATCAAGGAAGGGTATTTTTTGTGAAAACTGCTATTCGCATTTGAATTTTTATATACTGCTCTTTCACTATAGTATTTATGTATTTTGTGTATATCTAATGTGTACAATTATCTGTTCTGAGGTTTATGAAGTAAAGAAAAAAATTTCTATCCAGTTGTAGCTTATCTAGAAATCATAAATTTTAAACAATTTCTTGATTCTAGCTGCTGCAATTTTATTAAAAATCGCACTTTAATGTCATCTATTTTTAAATAAGGTTCTATTAGATATTGTCTAGCTTATTTTATCAACCGAATATTTTGAGTCACAAGTTACAATATGCGATTTATTTATTGTTTTATTAAAAAATAAATTTTTCATGAAAAATTAATTTGGCACAAAATCTTCATTCTTGGTCGCTGTAAATAGCTTGTATTTTTTGATAAGTAAACGTTACCTCGCAAGTCTTTACTTTTAATCAAAAGTAAGGCGGCCAATCCTCTAAATGGCGTATATCATACTTTAATAACCCCAAATAGAGGGGGGGGGGGTATACCAAGCATCGCGCAATGAATTTTTACCCCTATATCGCTCAAAATTTGAAAAAGTAAACAGCGCGCTTTTATGTGATTTTAGAAATCCTGGCTACGCCACTGCTTTCACGTGATCAAAATAAAAAACTCCTTCATATTCGAGTTCCACATGTCGAAAATCCGTGCTTACAAAGAGAGAGGGCAAAACATCATCCGATCAAGTGCAAAAACACTTTTTATCTTTAATTACTGCATTCGCGCAATGAAAAAATGTTATGAATCAAACAGACTAAGTCAAAGTCAAAATATAACATCATAATAACACTTATTGCTCACGCCAACACCATTCGATCAATTGTATCGACACAATTGATTAATCATAAGAAAATTCAAAATTACAATGCTAATTTTTCGTCACTTTCCAGATGTTAAATTTCGAGATCACCTGGTTATTTTTTTTACTTTCCAAAAGTTAATTTCCATCTGTTTAGCTCTGTATCCAGGTTCTTATTTTTCCCAATCTAGTTTTTTTAACTCCTTGTTATATCAAATTTCCTCAACCGCAACTATATTGTGGAACATTTGAACGTTTGAGTTATAAATCTAGTCTAGATATTGAGCGAAAACGATCATTTGTATGGCAGGAAATGTAGGAAAATTTTATCGACGAACGGAAAGACCACTTTTTAAAGTGTCGTTTAAGGTTGTAACCTTGTCCGAGTCTTTGACCAATTCCTCTTGTCCTCGATCGTGCGCGGAATTTTGATTGAGAAAGTGGATTGTGACAATTAATTTTTGTCCTATTGAAAGATTTTGAGGTGTAAATGGAGTCAAAATTGATTAAATTAATAAACTCGTAGAGGTCTAAAGAAGTGAAAACAAATTTCTTTGATTTCGAAAAAATATTACTATCATGCTCGAACGAGGCCAGATTTTGGTTGCTATGGACAACCAAAATTCTAGAGTAAAAATCAGATGGAAAGATTATTCAAAGCCTCAAGTTGTCGTATGTTATGTTCAAGTCATACGAAATCGGTTTTTATCGATTTAAAAAAATTTTTATTTTGTATAGAAACATTTTTAGTACAGGAAGCGTTAAAAGTTCGTGATCACTTTTGTAAAATGTTGATATTGACTATAGAAGTCGATTTTTGACGAAATTTTCGACAAGGTTTTTCTTTTCGTCGAACAAGAATCCATCGTTATTTTTCTCCTAGACCTCGGGAATATGGTCAAAAATGGCTTACAAAACAGACCTTTTTGGGATTTTACTCTCGTAGGGGTACCTTCCCGTAGTTAAAATCAAAACATTCCTTTGAATTCGTGTTCCCCATGTGGCAAAACCCAAGGGTGCGCGCTAGCAGTCGTGAAACGCGTTTCACGACGATTTTCGGACGCTAGCCGTCTGAAAATTCGAATTTCCGGATGCGAGCAGTCCAGAAATCGTCTGAAAATTGTGAAAATGCACTATTTCTAGACACTAGTGCATTTCCGAACGGCTAGCGTCCGGAAATGCGATTTCCGAGCGGCTAGCGCGCACCTCAAATGTTAGCCGATTTAGAGAACTTTTAAACACGGGAAGGTACCCCCTACGAAAGTAAAATCCCAAAAAAGGTCTGTTTTTGTAAGCCATTTTTTTTATTCCTGTGGTCTAAGAAGAAAAATAACGATGGATTCTTATTCAGCGCATAGAAAAACCCTAGAAATGTCGAAATTTCATCAAAAATCGACTTCTATAGTCAAATATCAACATTTAAAAAAAGTGATCATGAACTTTTAACGCACTCTGTAAATTCATTGTACCCATAGAGATTAATAATGATATCCATCCAGCCAGGTGTATATCGTTCGATTAATTTATATGTCCGGTAGATCAAATTAATTATTAAAAATTTTTTAAATGAAGCATCAAAAGCAAATGTGTGATGAGTGAGCCTAAGGCTTAAGCCTAAGCCTTTCTATAGTAAAAAATTTTTTTTTGGCTACCGCGAAACTTTTATTGAATCAAGCAACGTGTATATTGATACGAAAAAGAAAGGTGGATCCTTAGGGCCGCCACTAATTCGTTCGGAAATTTTTGACTTCACTAATCTATCACTAATTAGTCCAGACACATCACTAATAGGCATTCGGGCGCGTTCAGAAACGTTCCGACTCGTTCGGACGAGCGCCCGAACGCATCCGAATGTTTCTGAACGCGCCCGAACGCCTAATAGTGATGTTTCCGAACGCAATTAGTGAAGTTATTAGTGAAATAAAGTCCGTTCGGGAGCCGTCCGAACGTATTAGTGGCGGCCCTTATATAACTTTTTGGATGCATCCCTGCGTGGTCATATTGGCGGGAAATTTTTATCACCGATTTTCCCGCCAATATGACCACGCAGGAATGCATCAAAAAAACTATATAAGATCTTTTCGAAGGATCGTTGCCTGATTCAATAGAAAGTTTCGTGGTAGCCAAAAAATTTCGACTATACACCTTACAACTACTTTCTATAAACATTTTTTATTTATCTTTTAAGTTCCAAAATTTTCTAGTTTTGAATTTAAAAATGTGTCAATTATCGCTCGATTAACTTATTGAAAATTTTTTCTCATCTCACACCAGCTTGACTCAACTTTCGATTTTTTTTCACATTTGGAAAGTCCGGACTCGAGCTGATCTTTTTTCAAGTGCATCACTTTTAATAGCCACTTGTAGGCTCCACCTCCATCTCACTTCCCTCTACCCATACCTGCGAGGTAAAGGTAAGGGTGTCAACATGCGCTCGTCAAAACGTATGAAAGGCTATATATCGATTGTTTGAGGCCTCCACCTCCGTCTGTTGTCCCCTGTGTGAAAAAGTCGCGAGGAGGCTCCCATCCTGCCGGCCCGATTTATGTATGCTCTAATGTCCCTTTTCGTCCAGCCAGGTATATATACATATTAGTGCGACTTATGTGCGTCCGTGCGTGCGAAAATTTTTGTGTGAGTTCGGCTTTTCGTGACTGTCGCTAAACTACATAGAGACAGTGAAACGACTGTTCGACGTGTGCCTTTTTTCATGCGCTATAACTATGCTGCTTGTTGGCCTATATTTCCTAGTCTAATTTTTGACAGTAAAATTTTTTCCTTGTTTGTTCAGATGGCATGATTTCCGCGAGGAAAAACAAATTTTTGATATTTGTAGAAAAATTTTTTGTTTCTATTAAAAGAAACACGAAAAATATTTTCCTTGTAAGCTTAAGCCTAGGCCTAAGCTTAAGCTTAGTTCTAGCTTACAAGAAATAGTAGTGAAGTGTTCGGATTTAAATTCCGAATTTTTCCAAAACCTTTTTATCATCTTATTAGGCTTAGTCTTAAGTGGTAAATGTTTGTAAAAATTATTCCCGAAAATTCGAGACCTTTTACTTTCGGAGAAGAATTTTAGATACTTCCTTATAGACAAAATTTATAATCCTTGATCAGCATCTCCGGTGGTGCAGTGGCTACACCGCAGCCTTTTTGGATCGAGTTCGAATCTCATTATCGTCCAACTTTTTTTTGTCTTTTTCTATTCTTTTTTAAATTGTTACTTTTTTATTTTTATGCCAAATTTTATTTATTACCAAAATTTTATTTTAATAATTTTCGATAAAAATTTTTTTGAAAGCAAAAGACGGCAGTGGGATTCGAATCCGAAACAAAAAACTCTCGAAGCTGATGCGTAGCAACTGCACTATCGGAACTACTGATCTTTCTGTTCAAATTTTGCTTATATGGAAGCATCAAAATTCTTCTCCAAAAGTACGAAGTCTCGAATTTTCGGGAATAATTTTTTCCTAACTGTTCGCCTAAGATTAATAAGATGACAAAAAAGTTTTGGAAAAATTCGAAATTTAAACCCGGACACTACCATACTGTTCATGTTAGGCTTCGGTTTAGCTTAAGTTTATACTTTTGCTTTCGATGCTTCATCAAAAAAAGATCTTTTTCTAATTTCACTTCCTCAAAAACACGTCATTTTCGACCTAAAAATTCTTGCAATTTTTTTAAGTTCATATTTTGTTCTTCGCTCATTTTTATGAATCATCATCAATTTTTGACCTTTTCTTAAGCTAACATAAGACAATAATGCAAATAAAATATCGTGTGGTGATCCTTCTGTAATTTTTATCTTAAAAAATATAAAATTCCAATTTTTCTAAAAAAATATATGACCCCATTTTTACAGCGATAAACGAGGACAGGTGTGGGTTTATAGATCGTTCGCATGTGTCCTTTTGTGTGTTTACGTCTTTTTAACGACCCTATTGATGTTCGATTTCGAAATTTTAAAAAATTTTTGATAGATATGAGCAAATAAAGATAAAGAAAGAATGCCATTTTTTTAAATTTCAGCCTAGCCTAGTATGGCATGTATATGTTGTAGCCGATCATTTAGCCGATTCTGAATCGGCTAGCCGATACTAAAACATCGTTCTTGATTCAGGATTGGCTAGTCGATTCTGAATCAAAATGCCATTTTCTCGGTTTTCTGAGCATTTCAACACCCCAAATAAACTTCACTAAACCCCCTGGGTAATTTTTGGTGAGAAATCGGTTGCGCACACTGAGAAAAATGTATTTTTTGAAAAAAATTATTCATGAAACGAAAGTGGGCACAATCGATTCCTCATAAACAAATTACCCCAGAGGGTTTGGTGAAACTTATTTGGGGAGCTGAAAAGTTCAGGAAATCGAGAAAATGACATCTTTTGAAAAAATTTTCATAAAACGAAAGTGTGCGTAATCGATTCCTCGCAATTTTTACCTAAAAACAACTCCTTTTCAATACACAATACTCCTTCCCTGAATCAGAGAAGCGTTTTTTTTTTGCTTCGAAAATGTTAAATTCGGATCCCCATGTTTTTACTCCTAGAGAGGTCATTTCCAGAAAAAAATTTTCACGCGGGTGGCCCCCCTCTATTCTATTGTGTAGTAGCTCCACTTTTTTGCACCGTATTTATATTTTTTTTCATCCTAAAATTAATTACCCATAAAACTTCATTTCAAATCACAACTTATCCAATCAAATTTTTGAAAAATTAGGTCACTTTTATTATAATAAATTGCCGTTTAAAAATTGATCCTAAAAATGAAAAATTAATTATTATTTCTTGTTAAAAGTTATGAAATTGTGATTTTTGAGGCCTTTATTTAAATGCAAGCAATGTCCATCTCTAAAAGTCTGATAAAAATCTTTCGTGCTTCTTTCTTCAGATCTTATCAATTTTTAATGGAAATTGCGTAGTGTTTCTTTAGTTTTTACGTCAAAATTGATTTTTTTAAAAATTTTTATGATTTTTGAGTGGGAAAAAACGGGTTTGCACATATACACCTGCGCAGCGACATTTGCGCACGGACATTTGCACATGTAACATTTGCGCATGATACATTTGCGTACGGACATTGCCATATTGACATTTGCGCAGCGTCATTTGTTTAAACCACTAAATAATCTGCAAAGGTCCTTCGGCAAAATATATCAGCGCAAATGTCCATGTGGAAATGTCCACTCGCAAATGTATCATGCACAAATGATACATGCGCAAATGTCCATGCGCAGGTGTATATGTGCAAATGACGCTGTGCAAATGTCGCATGAGCAAATGACGCAGCGCAAATTTTAGATGCGCAAATGTCCGTGTGTAAATGACGCCAATCCGA
>OZJO01004786.1:0-16242 GCA_900406225.1 Acrobeloides nanus | reverse complement strand
TTTAAAAAAAACAAAATCGCTCTGTAACTTTGTTTTCTAGCCTATTAGCAATCGTTTGACACCTCGCTCACAAAAAATGGTTGGTGCCATAAAAAGTTATTAGCCTTAGAAGGTTGCAAAAAAGTGAAAAATTCAACACATTTTTTAAAAAATACAAAAAAGAACTTTTCAAAAAATGTTCTCGTAGAATTGTTAATTAAAAGGTGTAGAATATTGTAGAAAAAAAGATTAGTCGATTTCATTTGGTTTTCACCGAGATATGGCAATTTTTCGTCACCTATCGAAAACGTCTTTTTTTCATGACTTAGAAAAATTTTGAAAAGTCGAAAATTTTGTGACGATCTCTGTTATTGGCACTGTAATAACACGTTTTTAAGCGTTTTCTTCGAGTTCGCAATTTTTTGCACACTTTTGTGCGCCGTGTTATTGGACAACCCAATAATTTTTTATGGAAAATATTTGTCGTTTTCATGATTAGCTTTCGCCATAATTTTCCAGTTTTTTAGTTATTAGTGGACCTAACACAGATTTTACTCCAATACTAATAGGATGTTTGTTAATATTCTTATTTTTGATATTCTTAGCAATATGCTTAGCTATTTTCCCATTAATGGTTATCAAATATACTAAAAAGGATAGAAGCCCCAAAACTTATCAACTGCAAATTAAATTATATAGAGCTTGTATTATTCAAGCTTGGGTAATTATTGTTGTTATGGCAATACCGGCTGGTATTGTTTTTTTAATTTATTGTTTACACATACCATCTTCTGCTATTTTGGTGCAAACATTGGTTACGATAATTAGTTTTCATGGGCCAGTAGATTTGTTTGTTATCGGGTAAATTTGTATCTACTTATTAGGACTAAGATTCAGCGGCGCGAAACGCTGTTGGATATCATAATCTATAGTCAAATAGGGATCTAATGTTTAGGAGTTACTGTCAGAAATAGAAATGAATTTAAATCCAGTGCATATCCATCGGAACGCCCTTACTTCAGTGGATATATATTTTTTCTAGCGGAGCTTTTTGGCTGTGGATTTTTTCAGAATTAAAATCTCTAATCAATTATAATCAAAAGAAAAAATCGCAATCAAAAAGCTCCAACCGAAAAAGGTACAGGGAAAATAAACTATGTAACAAATAAGGGGGATCAACAACTTGTGTATATTAATGCATATTTTTTAAATTGCACTAGCGCGCCTAAACCTATATGGGGCGCGTTTCGCGCGCCATTTACAGCAACGTTTCATATGGACTGCCCGATCCCTATGTTTTTAGAAAATTTTTTTGACCCCCATCGGGGGGGGGGGGGTTACACCCTCTATATACGTGTATCCCTGAGGTTGAAATTGAAAATTATCGCCCGCATCGTGTTCCCCATGCCAAAAAACCACCGAGTACAAAAAATCAGCCAATTTGGATCTTTTTTGGAAAATTGAATTGCTGATCCCCTTCGGGGGTTACCCCTTAGGTCAAAATTAAATAATAGCATCAGCATCATGTTCTCCATGCCAAAAAGCCTCCGAGTATAAAAAATCAGCGACAGAGACGCTAAAATAGTCGAGATACGGCGATTCTTTGAAAAAAACTTAAAAATCGAAAAAATTGAATTTTTAAATTTTTTTATGGGTACCCCAAATTTTTTTTGTTTCCTGCACACCTACCTCCTAATTATTAAAAAAGACCGCATGTGAATCCGATTTACTGTTCCCGAGATCTCATGGTTCCGTACGTACGGACATAAACCAGATTTTTACAGGGTGGCTAAAAAAACCGTACTTTTGCGAATTTTCGAGCAATTTTTTGCAAAAAATTTTTTCCAAAATGGCCCTTTGGGGGTTTTTCTATGCGAGAAATCGTTTGCGCACATTAAAAAATCTTGCAAACGCTTCCCTAACCATGAAATAGCAGAAAATTTGAAAAAAAAACGAAAATTTCTGATTGTTTCTGCGATTTCATGGCCAGGGAAGCGTTTTCACGATTTTCAATGCGCGCAAACGATTTGTCGCATAGAAAAACCTCCCATAGGGTCATTTTGGAAAAATTATAAAAAAATTTTTGCAAACAATTGCTCGAAAATTCGCAAAAGTACGGTTTTTTTAGCCACCCTGTATATTAAATTATATTTTAGGTATTTTATCCCATCGCATCGAAAATTTTTCATTCAACTATTCCGGAATTTTTTAAGCAAAATGAAAAATCTACGAAAATTCTTTCACAACGATATCAGTACTCAGCAACCCTTTGTTTTGTAACTTTTCCGTTTCTGAAAATTTTTTAGGTTCATTTTCTTGTAGGGTCGTTATGGGATGGGGCCAGGCTTGTCAGAACGTCCTTTAAATAAAGATTTTGCCTTTATTTTTGAGGCAAAACCTTTATACATCATTATGTTTTTTCATCAAAATTGTCCAAAAGTACCCATTTTTTCACTAAAATATTCAAATTTTGTTATTTTTCTAGTGATAGGAAATCGAACCGACCGGTTCGGCTTGAACCGGGAATTTTTGCCAAAAATAACCGAAATCAATGATTCTCCATATTGTTATGACGCTTATATACAGAGTGTCCCAATAGGTTCTGAACTCCACTAATTTGAAGATTTCTCAGACGGGTTGAAGTCTTTTTCGATTCGGTTTTTTGCAAGTTGTAGCTCAGATAATCCTGCACAACGTACCATCAAAACGGCCAAAATTCGCATAATTTAATATGCAAATTTTTCACTTTGAAGATTTAGAAGCAAGGTTTCTCCATGACGCAGAGTCGCTAGAAATTTACTTTTTTGCTATTCTGATTGTTTATTACACCGACAACAACATATAAAAAACTGCATCAAAAAATCTTTTAATACGTGGGCATTTGAAAATAACACTATTTCATGTTTAAAAACATGAAATAGTAGGTAAAATCAATCTTCCTTATAGAATGTCCTCGGTGGTGCAATTGTTGCGTTACTTACTTTTGCTCTAAAGTCACTGGTTTGACCTCCTCTGCCGCCGAAATTTTTTTGCAAAATTTAACGTTATTTTCAAATGCCCATAACTTTTACGTATTAAAAGATTTTTTGATGCGATTTTTTGTATGTTGTTGTCGGTGTAATAAACAATCAGAATAGCAAAAAAGTAAATTTCTAGCGACTCTGCGTCATGGAGAAACCTTGCTTCTAAATCTTCAAAGTGAAAAATTTGCATATTAAATTATGCGAATTTTGGCCGTTTTGATGGTACGTTGTGCAGGATTATCTGAGCTACAACTTGCAAAAAACCGCATCGAAAAGACTTCAACCCGTCTGAGAAATCTTCAAATTAGTGGAGTTCAGAACCTATTGGGACACCCTGTAGTGGCCATATCATTATATAGCATTGGTGTATTGTTTTGTTGTGTTTTACTTTTTTCTTTATATTTTTAAAAAATTCGCAGTCTAAAATCACAAGTTCAACCAAAAACTTATCAGATGAATATTACCTAGCACTTGTACTCTTCCTTCAATTGTGCTCGATCTTTTTGTAATTGTTCCTTTTATAGTTATATACCACAGTTTGTCAATTGGAATCTATTCTGCTAGTTATTATTGTATATTGTATTGCTGTTGATAAATTTTCATATACATATTCATTGCAAACCAAGCACCTCAATTAGTCTGAAATTAAATATTTTATTGACACGAAAGTGGCGAAAGTTATCGTAGCGAAAGTTAGCGTGGCGAGATTCGTGACAAAAGATATAGTGACAAAAAACATGATAAAAAACGCTATTCGCTCAAGTTTTAGATTTGTTGTGCATTTTTAACGGTTTCGGGCATATCTGGGAAGTGGTTGATTTTGTCAAATATCGCTTCTCGAATGTTGGCCCTTAAAAGTAGGGCCTTAAATCATAGCTTAACAAGGGGGTACTGTACCCCCTTTTTCGTTTTTGGTCGAAATTTTAAGTACCCCTTCTTATTTGCCGAAAAATTGTCAATTAAAAATGCAATAAAAGCAACTCCCTTCTTATTTTATCTTTATTTGCTCGTTACATATAGATCATACATAACAGCAAAAATATACCACGTTACATGCTGTGCACATAAATAACGAGGTGAGAAATTGAAAACAATAAGCAGAAAATCAGTAACAGAGAGCAAACTAAATTTACAACCGAATAAGTGTGTTAGGTAGGATTTTATTAAGCTGTGCAGCATACAACATATGTTTAAAAAAATCAAATGATGGAGAAGTAAGAACAAGATCAGGTAAATTATTCCAGGGTTCAACAAAATAATAGAAAAAATTATCCGAGGTAACACTATTACTAGATGCATAATTATGTTTAAGTTTAAATTTATGTGAACCACGAGTGCGCGAATCGAAAATTTTTTCAGATTTTAAGATAGTTTGATTATGAATAATTTTATATAAAAGGCATAAATCGAGTAAAAGTCGATGACGTTCGAGAGTAAAAATTCGGAGATGTTTACAACGATCAAAGTAGCTACTTTCACGCGGTAAATAACAGCGTAAGAAGATCCGTTTTGAGAACTTGCGTTGGACCGTCTCAAAAAAGCTGACGTCACGGACAGAACTAGGACTAAAAATGTAAGAGTTATACTCTAACAAGGGACGTACATAGGAATTAAAGGCTTTAACTAGGACAGAGCTATTATTAGTTTTAAAAACTCTTAACATAAGATTAACTATTCGATGAGACATTTTTTGAAAATAAATCACTGTTCCCTTCTTATTTGAACCATCAGTACCCCTCCTTGTACAAGTATGCCTCAAATGTCGACATCTTTAACGAGGTCTTCAAATGTCGAGACCTCAAAAGTTGGGCCTCAAATGTCGACTCGCCTTACTCGTCAAATAAATCCTTTTCTTCGTGACTTAAATTTCTATAATGGGCGGAGATTGAAGGCCCGATAATACTACTGTTTTTGTAAAAGTTATTAGAGTTTAACAAATTACGAAGGGCTTTAAAATCTTCAGCAATTTGAGTCCCAGTTAATGATTTGTTCGCTTTTTCTTGATAATATTCGGGTTCTAAACGAGGTAAAATAAATTTATAAAACTTTTTTGCACATAGACATTTAAAAAAAGTGTCGCGCCTATGACTCAGTGGTTTAAGGCGCTTGGCTCTTTGGGTGAACTAGGAAAGCATAAATCCTTAATAAATTTCCTTATTTAGGATTATTGGCTGTCAGTAATATACAAAAAGCTAGTTGGCTCACCAGTTTATAATATAACATTTACACCAGCAAACCAAAATTTAAGACTTTATGCAGCATCAAGTTTGAAGTAAATTTTTCGTGTTAAAAATCATATCATGTTACCGTTCTAGCAACAATGGAATCTGTGTATATGGCCAATGGATGTTGAACGAATCGTTTACTCTAGATTTTTCTCAAATTTCGAATAAACAAATAACAGCATACATCCTTAAAGAAGGTGAACCAGGAAATTTACAATCCAAAACTTCAAGTTTAAATGGTGGGCTACTCACATGGACTCCACATCATCCTGGCCCCAACATACATGGGAATGTTACAAACCTCCCAATAAATATTCCTGCTTATAGTCAATTCTTTATCATACTTGATCAGATTCAAAGTAAAATTTAAAAAAACAGAATGAAATTTTATGAAAATTTAGGCACGCAATGTTCGAACGGTTGGTACCAAGAAATTACGAATCCTAGCAAATGTATTAAATTCGTGACGAATGTGGTGCCATTCTTTGGCGCTAATTTTGATTGCATTATTAATGGAAACAATTCATCACTTTTGAGCATCTCGAGTTCGTTTGAAAATTCCGAGATTCTTAGTAAGCTTCATACTTTCGTTTTTCGAAAATTTTTTATCTTGTTCTTATTAAAAGTTTCGCTTTTAGAACAAGCGGTAACCTCAGGAAGTAACAAAATTTATATTGGTCTAACTCGTAATGGAAATAGTTGGACTTGGACAAATGGTGATTCTAGTACCTATACAAACTGGCAAAGCGGTAAATTTCTAATAATCTTATTGAAACATTTAACTTTTTTAGGATTTCCAACCAATGATAACACAAAAAATTGTGTAACCTTTAATTCAGGATCTGGTAGTTGGACTAACGAAGATTGTGATACACTTCAATCCTATGTTTGCCAATTACATGTTTAATTTTCTCTTACGTTTATCATTTGGATTAAAGGTTAAAAAGTTGTTACCCAAAAAATATAGTTATGAAAAATATTTTTTGACCACCATATAAAATGGTTTTATTTGCTTATTTCAGATGGATTATTATAGTTTTTTAAGCATGATTTATCGGGTCAACAATCATCAATATTAACATAACATCGCGATATCCATCAGCGACTAAATTTTATTTTTTGCTATTGAATTTCTATTTTACCTAGTCTATCTGCCATTGCCATATATACTGTAATTTTGCACCCCCTAAAATTTGTTTATTTTCACCATGTTCTTGAGCTAACTTTTAAAACGCATGGGTTTAATCATTTTTCCTAAATGCATTATCATTTATGGGAAGAACTCAAGCGTCGTGTAGGTCGTAGAAATTTCCGAAACGCTGACTTTTTTGAAGTTATGAAAGAAGAATGGGCAATGATTCCCCAAGATCGAATCATTGCTTTACTTGAATTCATACCCAGAAGGTGCCACGCTGCGACCAACCCACTAAATATTAATTTTATTGTCAATTCTGTCAAGTTTTTGGCTTTTTTGATTATAAATGCTTGAAATAATTTCATTTAAACATATATTTGGTTGCAAAACCTCTATTTTATTAATTTTTATAAGGGGTACAAAGTTTTTTTTGCCGCTACTGTTACTGTTCATTTCGCATGAATTCGGATATTTAACACAATCGGTTTGACAATGAAATGCACCCCTTGACATCCATCCCATAGGTGGAAGTCTTAATTTTTTGAACGAGAAAAGATAAATATAAATTGACGTCACAAATCACACATCAAAACACTTTAGAGATAAGAAAACATGTGCACGAGCACATTCGTCTCTACAAATTGGTCAGCTCAATATTATCAATTCCTGAAAACATGCTTTCCACAATTCCTTTGTGGAAAACGTGTTTTCAATGATTGGTGCTCAATGGACTAAGGAAAGGAACTTATTGACATTGAATACAATCAAAAGTCTTGTTCAAGTTTTAGTGAATTTTGATGTTGATTGTTCGGAAATGTATCAATTGATTCTAAAAGATCGTATTAAGGGTCGCCACAAGCTATCGTGTCCCCACAAGCAACGGCACAAGCTATCGTACGAAGTTATCGTACGAGTGTAAAATACACTCGTACGACGGACGAAATGGCCACAAGCTATCGTACGAATTTCGTACGATGCCATCGTACTGTGTCGTACGATCGTACGACAGCTTGTGGCGATTTCGTCGTACCTTTACGTTAATTTGACGATCTACGATGACTTCGTACGATAGCTTGTGCCGTGCTTGTGGCGACCCTAAAGATTCAAGTTGGGAAAAATATCAATCTGATTAACTTGAGTTGTTGTTTTCTGATTCAATTGACTTGTTGTCAAACTTGATTTGTTGTTGTTTTTTCTTGTTCGAAAAAATAAAAATTTCTATTAAAATTCGATTTTTTTAATTGTCCTTATTTTTGGCTTAGAAATCTTATTTTTTGAGATGGTTGTCCTTATTTTTATTGTTTTGACTTGACATCCCTACTAAATAGGCTTTTTGCCCATTTTGTGATTTGATTCATGATCAATAAAATTGTATAAAATTGATGCACAAATTTGTGTTTTGATCGTTTTTATAATCTTAATTTTGCAGTTATCTATAATTAAGATATTTAAACTACATTTAAAAGATTGGAATTTTTCCATTTAACACGTTGTTTGCTTTATTTTTATTCAAAAATAAGTCTAAAAAACTATCTTTTAATATTAAACGAGAAATATCTGTTTGTTTGTGTCACCGAATTTTGTAACCTTAAGTCCAATCCCGTTACGACTGAGATTTTTGGAAAGAGCTCGGTGAGAGAAGAAAAACAACACCAAAATCATGGAGGTACCCTCTCTGGAAAGAATTAAAAATTCAATTTTTCATTTTTGCCTTTTTAGCTTAGCTATTTGATCAGAATAAAACCGTTGCATTCATGGCGCAGTTAGTAAAGCGTTAGTTTTGCAGTTCGAAAGGCTCAGATTCGACCCCGTCTCCGCCGAAACATTTTTGCTTTTTCAATAAATGTTCTTTTTTTGAAAAAAATCGAATTATTTGGAAAAAAACGAAAATTTGGATAGAAATTGAAAAAAATAGAAAGAAATATTTAAAAAATTCGAAAACAATGAAAAAACTCGAAAAAATTGATTCTTTGACATCAAAGCCGAAGGCCGAGCCCTTTAGTGCCTTCGGCGCTCGATCTCCGGGTTCTTGATTTTCTATATATCAAAATTATGTTTTCTTATGTTCTCTTGACAGTCTTTTAATCAATTTTGGTCTTAGCCATAAATTTTAATGCTTATGTCGATAATTAAACCCAGTTGGATTTGGCAAAAAGTGTCTCCAAAAGTGACATTTATCACTTCTGAAGACAAAATTTTTTCTTAATATTTAAAAAATTCGTTGATTTTTGTGTAATTTACAACATTCTAAGCCATTTTATCTAGGTGTTGTGATTTTTTTACTTGTCACTAAAAGTAACAAGTGTCTCCAAAATTGACAACATGTCTCTAAAAGTGACAAATTTAAAAAATGATCATCTGGCTCCAAAAAACACTATAACTTTAAAATCGCCGGAGAACATTTTCTAATGATTCCCAATTTTTTGTTGAATATATGGTCAAAAAATTTAATATGTAGAGAAACAAGGTACTTTTGCTCGTGTGTAAAATCTTTTTTCTAGACGAGGAAAACTAAAAAGGTGCTTTACCATCATGTAATGTGCTTAACCATCGTTTTAAAATTGTGCTTAACTAGCAGCTACGTAGGAAAAGAGCGGGAAGCAATCCGGACAATAATATGATTACATGTTGTTAACATGTGGTCATATTATTATGTAGTTATCAGTATTCGGATACTAAGCTACATTCAAGTCCTTTTTATTTTCCAAACATACGCTATAGAACTTTATTTTTAATTTAGAAAAAAACGAATTTCTTTCTAAAATCTGCGGTATTACTAAATACAATAAAATGTTATCTAATTTGATTTTAACGATAATTCTATCGAATGTTGCTTTTGCTATCAACTTTAATGCTTATGTTGATACACAATCTCCCATAAGAACAATCTCGGATCCATCAAGATTTCTTAGTGTCAGTTTGGATTTTTCGATGTATGGGTCGCCCAATTTATATGGATTGAATTATACGTAAGTATTATGAGATGCAATGCTAAACAATCGTTGATTCTAGTTTCATCACACCACTAGCAAAAGCTTTAGGACCTTTGTATTTTCGATTTGGTGGTACAGCAGCAGATGTTGCAACTTTCCAAGATAACCAAAATATTTTATCGAAAGCTATCAACATAACGGGTTAAAAATTTTTTTATAACCATTGTCGAAAAAAGTGTTGAATTTGTGGTAAAGTGGTAAGGTAAGTGCCTCGCGAGTCAGTTTGAAGGGTCGAGTTCGATGCCGCTTGGGATCAAAACTCATCTTTGTGAGAAAATCGTTCAAAAACGTTGTAGACATATAAAATAGACTAGAAAAAAACATTTTGCCTATAATTAATTTTTCGAACCTGCCTCTCTCTCTCTTCCTATTCATTTTTAGGAGGGATGAGGGATGCGCAGCCCACAACAGGAATTACTCCCAAATTACTGGGGCTTTTTTGCGCATGCCCAACGCCCCGAGGCCAGGGGATTCCATATGCTAAAGGCTTCGAAAACCGAACTTAGACGCTCCGAGCCCAACGTTGCTTAACCTGTAAGATCGGACGATCCGGTGGCATACCGAGAGAGCTATGCTTCTTCGAAAAAAATTTTTGCTTAAAAAATTGAAAAGTTCATGAAAATCAATTTTTTAAGTATTTTGGCACCCCAAAAATTTTTTTTGTTGAAAATCTAATGATAGGCAGAATGTTTTTTCGCCTGTTTTCTACACCATTTTGAACGATTTTCTCATAAAAATGAGTTTTGATTCCAAGCGGGATCGAACCCGACCTTTCAAACTGACTAGTAAGATTCGTACCACACTACCACATAGTCGACACTTTTTTCGACAATGATTATGAAAGAATTAATAGTAAATTTTTTGGTATGACATCATTTTTTTAGGTTCTCGTTTAGATGAAATTTATAATTTCTCCATAAACGCAGGATGGAGCTTAATTTATGACTTAAATCAACTGTTACGCAATGGATCTGATATTTATACATCTACCTGGGATTCAACAAATGCGCAAGAATTAATCAATTATGCAAGTCAACGAGGTTATCAATTAAATTTTGAACTTGGAAATGGTATTTTTATTTTGATAAATATTTTTTGCATACTTTTTACAGAACCTGAATATTATCTTAACAACTTTAATAAATCTTTAACTGGAGAGCAAATTGCTAATGCTTATCGAGAACTTCGAAATTTACTAAATTCGAATAACTTATATAAAAATAGTATTATTATCGGTCCTTCAACATCAACATATGCTACCGCTTTAAGTTCCAAAGAAAAAAAAATATTGGATGAGTATGAAATTTTGGAGCTACTGCGTCTGGGGCGCACTTAACAGAAATAAAAATGCTGAAGTAAAAACATCAAAATTTTTTTTGAAAATACACTATATAGGGGCTCAAATTGATGAGAAACACGTTGGAACTATTATTTTTATGTCAAACTCACGGAAACCTTTAAATTTTCGCCTTTTTTGAATTTACTTATTTTACTGACTTTTTTTCTATCTATTTTTAGCGTTTAACCCGTAGACGCCCGTTGACCTACTGGTCGGCAGTCAAAGTGCCATATCTCTGTAAGGATAAAAGATTTTTCGATGCGGTTTTTTTAAAGTTGTTCCCATGCAACGGCGCACGTTTCGCGCTAGTTTTCAACCCGGAGCTCACCCGTATTTTTTCTGGAGAATACAAATTTGGGAGACTTGAGTTTTTTCGTTCTAACTTTTTACAGTTGATGAGTCGAAACACGCGGTCTTATGCAAAATGTAGCTGTGACGTTCCCCTAACTCCTGCAAAAAACCGTTTTGAAGAATTCTCTGTAGATTCCGAGATATGGCCCTATGAAATTTTTTGATGAAAATCGACGATTTTTTAGTGAAAAATGGCAATTTTTGTTCATTTTTTGATGAAAATCAGCAATTTTTGGTCATTTTTCACTAATAAATAACCAAAAATTGCAATTTTTCACTAAAAAATGACCAAAAATCGTCGATTTTCATCAAAAAATTTCATAGGGCCATATCTCGGAATCTACAGAGAATTTTTCAAAACGGTTTTTGCAGGAGTTAGGGGAACGTCACAGCTACATTTTGCATAAGACCGCGTGTTGCGACTCATCAACTGTAAAAAGTTAGAACGAAAAAACTCGTGTCTCCCAAATTTGTATTCTCTAGAAAAAATACAAGTCGGGTGAGCTCCGGGTTGAAAACTAGCGCGAAACGTGCGCCGTTGCATGGGAACAACTTTAAAAAAACCGCATCGAAAAATCTTTTATCCTTACAGAGATATGGCACTTTGACTGCCGAAAGTAGGTCAACGGGCGTCTACGGGTTAAAATGGCGAAAAAGGCGAAAATTCAAAGGTTTCCATTGAGATTGACATAAAATTAATAGTTCCTACGTGTTCCTCGTCAATTTTTACCCCCTATATAGTGTATTTTCAAAAAAATTTTGACATTTTTACTTCGACATTTTTATTCCTGTTAAATGCGCCCCCAGGCATAGTAGCTCCGAAATTTTTTACTTTCTATTAAAATTTTTAGTTTCCTTAGCCATGGTGGAGGGAATTATATTAATGCCTTGTCGTTTCATTAGTAGGATTTTTACAATTCAATTAGTTTCAAATATTTTAGCTATTATTTTGCGGGAGCAACTGCTACTTTGGAAGATTTTCTCAACGTTACAATAATGGATAACTTGAAGAGTGCATTACTAGATGTTAAAAATCAAAATTACACACCTATGTGGTTGGGAGAAACTTCTAGCGCATATAATGGCGGTGCTGTTGGTTTATCTGAATCCTATGCTGCCGGATTTTTATGGTTAGATAAATTAGGGTTATCTGCTTTACATGGATTAGATGTAGTGGTACGTCAAGATCTATTTGGAGGAAATTATGCTGTGTTAAACGGGCATATGAATCCAACGCCGGTAAGAATTTTCACTAGAAGATTAAAAATTTTGTTGTTGCTAAAATATCATAAAACTAGAAGTTAAACGTCTGGCTCTAACATCCTACAATTAATTTAGGATTATTGGTTATCTTTATTGCATAAAAAACTAGTCGGCGGATCGATTTTCAACATAACATTTGATCCAATCAACCCAAATTTAAGAATTTATGCTGCATCTAGCGCTAAGTAAATTCGATTAAAAATCGAAATTTTTTGAAATTTTTAGTAAAAATGGAATAACTATATATGGACAATGGATGTCAAACTATTCTTTTAATATCGATTTTCCACAAATTTCGAATAAACAAGTAACAGCATACATATTCAAAGAAGGAGAAGCAGGAAATTTGTCATCAATGTCTTCACGCTTAAATGGTGGACTATTATCATGGTCGACACATCAACCTGGGCCAAATATCCGTGGAAATCTTACAAATCTTCCATTAGAACTTCCTGGTTATAGTCAATTCTTTATCATGCTAAATCAAACTCAAAGTATGCTTTGAAGATTAATGGACGTATAAAAATTTAGGCACGCAATGTCCCAGTGGTTGGTACAAAGAAAGTGTTACACCAAACAAATGTATTCGAGTTAAAGTCAACACAATGCCTTTATTTGGCGCTAATTTCGATTGCAGTATTTATGGAAACAATGTCACTCTGTTAAGTATCACTAGCTCGTTCGAAAATGCTGAAATCCAAAGTAGGCGAAGGAAGAATAGTCTATAATTTTTAACTTTTTAGAAGTGGCATCAACCTTAGGTAGTATCAAGTTATTCATCGGTCTCACTCGTAGTGGAAACAGTTGGACTTGGCTAAATGGTGATTCTAGTAGTTATACAAACTGGCAAAATGGTAAAATCTCACGAGATTTTTTGAAGTGTATCAAAAAAATTTTTTAGGTTATCCAACAAATGAAAATACAAAAAATTGCGTATATTTTGATTCGGACACGGGAACTTGGAATAATGGAGATTGTGATAGCATTAAGCCTTATATTTGTCAAATATATGTTTGAAAATTTTATATGATTATTTTTTAAAGGCTTTAAAGGACCAGTCCAGTCAGTTACAATCATATGAAAAATGATATATTCGGAAAGATCATGAAAAATGGAGTATTTTTTGTTTTTACGGCATCATCTGAATCGTTTCCCCCATCGAGATAAATGCATTTGAAAATATCGTGTACATGTTATCGTTGTAATAATCAAACTTTTTTGAATTTTTTGCGAAAAAATAGTGAAAAAATAGCATCAATTGACAGAGAATTTTATGCTGAACAACTTTGCTAATTTAAGTTTGCATAAAAAATTATTTTCTCCGATCAAAAATGCAAAATAAGTTTAAATTCATGCAGGGTTTTCGCTTCAATATACAAAAATTTAAACTTATTTTGCATTTTTGATCGGAGAAAATAATTTTTTATGCAATCTTAAATTAGCAAAGTTGTTCAGCATAAAATTCTCTGTCGATTGATGCTATTTTTTCATGATTTTAAGGCAAAAAATTCAAAAAAGTTTGATTATTACAACGAAAACATGTACACGAATTCATATTTTCAAATGTATTTATCTCTATGGGGAAAACGATTCAGATGATGCCGTAAAAACAAAAAATGCTCAATTTTTCATGATCTTTCCGAATATACAGTGGATTTTCGATAGTACGGTCCCCCAAAATCAAAATTTTAAAAAATCATATCTCCATCAATTTTAATGCTATTTTTTTCGTTAACCACATTTTTCCTAAAATTCGATTTTAGGGAAAATGTGGTTACGAAAAAAATAGCATTAACATTGATGGAGATATGATTTTTTGAAATTTGTATTTTGGGGGACCGTACTATCGAGAATCCACTGTATCATTTTTTCATATGATTGTAACTGACTGGACTGGTTCTTTAAAACAAGCAAGATATCGAAGGGAGGGAGGCAAAATTTTTAGGACTTTTTTTTGAAAGACCCTCTTTTTTTAAAAATTCGCAAAAATTTCGCGAAGTTTTCCAAATTCAAAGTCACAAGCTATCTCAGCTTGGATACGTTGGTTATAAACTAGATAAAATAAAATCAATGAGATGAACCAATTTGAGCCATTGTATAGCTTTATAATTTTTTAAATGGCTAGACAAAATTATATGCAAGTTATTACTTTATAGAAATTTTTTAAATTGTTCTTAGCATTTTGAAATACATCTACCACTTGTTTTCGATAGTGCGAAATCCGATTTTGAAGTCAGAATTTGGGTTGGAATTGATCTTGAGGCTGTACGACTATAAGTGACTATTTTCAGAAATTTGCATATTCACATTTTATAAACCTCTTTTAGTCAAAATTTTTTGCGTATTCTTGTTCAGCATAAAAAACTGATATAAAAAACATTCTTGGTACAACTGACCAGCAGAGTACTAATTATTCTTAATTAACATCCGTAAACTAAAATTATTTTTAGGCTTATCGCTTATCTCGTCTTCACTTAGTACTGATAAACACGTTGTTACGTATTTCTATTTTAGAATGATTTTTTGACAAAAGCTAGGCTCAATAGCAAATTTTGCAGAATGTATTTCTTCATAATATTAGAGTTTTTCTTATTAAATTTGTCTATAGCCGCAAATTTTAATGTTTTTGTGGATACATCAAATCCAGTAAGAACAATATCCGATCCGTTGAGATTTCTCAGTGTCAGTTTGGACATGTCTACGTACCCAGCTGATGAGAATTTAAATTTTACGTAAGCCTCGAGAGAACTTTTTTCAAACTTATTTTATTTCAGTTTCATTCAACCATTAGCAAAGGCTTTAGGCCCTTTACATTTTCGATTTGGTGGAACAAATGCTGAATTTACTATTTTTCAAGAAAATACTAATCAAAACACGTACCAAGAAAAGCGTGCAACTACTATATTGACAGGTTAAAATAGAAGCATCATTTGGATTTTAAATTTTTAGGGACCAAATTAGATAAACTATACAATTTCACAAAAACAGCAGGATGGAGATTATCTTATGATTTAAACGCATTACTACGAACTGGATCTCAAATGAACACATCCACTTGGGATTCTAGTAATGCACAAGATCTAATAAATTATGCAAGTCAACGAGGCTATAAAATGGATTTCGAACTCGGAAATGGTATAACTTTTTTTACAGCGACATTTTAAAAAAGTGATGCACTTATGGCTCAGTGGTCTAAGCCGCTCGGCTCAGTTTGAAGGCGCAAGTTCAATTTCGGCTGGCGTCAAAAAGTTTTTTGTGAAAAAAAATTTCAAAAACTATGTAGACATATAAAATAGGCAAAAAAACATTTTGCCTATCATTAGTTTTTTGAAAAAAAATTTTGAAATGTCATTTTACTTGAAAAATGGAAAAGTCCATGAAAATAAGTTTTCAAATAAAATGAGATTTGAAAAAACTTTTTTCGAAGAACTAATGATAGGCAAAATGTTTTTTCGTCTACTTTAAAGATTTTCTCATAAAAAATTTTTGACGCTAGCCAGGATCGAACTCGCGCCTTCAAACTGAGCCGAACGCCTTAACCACTGAGACATAGGCGCGACACTTTTTTAAAATGTCTCTGTGAAAAAAAAGTTATATCACGTTGTATAAATTTATTTTTACCGCGTTTAGAACCCGAATATTATCAAGAAAAAGCGAACAAATCTTTAACTGGGACTCAAATTGCTGAAGATTTTAAAGCCCTTCGCAATTTGTTAAACTCTAATAACTTTTATAAAAACAGTAGTATTATCGGGCCTTCAATCTCGGCTCATTATAAAAATTTAAGTCACGAAGAAAAGGATTTATTTGACGAGTAAGGAGAGTCGACATTTGAGGTCCAACTTTTGAGGTCTCGACAATTGAGGATCTCGTTAGAGGTTGCGACATTTGAGGCATACCTGTACAGGGGGGGGGGGTACTGATGGTTCAAATA
>OZJO01004785.1:0-21407 GCA_900406225.1 Acrobeloides nanus | reverse complement strand
GCAATTATCTCGAAAACTACAACGATTCAGAACATGCCGTAAAAACAAAAAATGCTCCATTTTTCATGATCTTTCCGAATATATCATTTTTTCATATGGTTGTAACTGACTGAAAACGTCATTCAAAACTTCAAAATAAGAAAAAAAGACCTTAAAAAATTTTTTTCCTAAAAATTCCTTGATTGAAGGTCTGACTAAACTCGAATCTGACGTTATGTTTTTTGTCCTAGACCTCAGGATCACGGCCAAAAATGGCTTAAAAGAACAAGCCTTTTTTGGAGTATACACGTCGTAGGGGTAACACTTCCATTGGTCAAACTCAATAAAATTCAGGAGTGGGTTGACCCTGATTCAGGAAGGTGGTGGGTGTATTGAAGCGAAAATGGACTAAATCCACGACCTTCCCTGAATCAGGGTCAAGCACAAGAATTTTTATGTATCGGCAATGGGCACAATCCAAACAAATATTAGACGCTTAAAGGACCAGTCCACTTTTGGGGGTTGATACCATGTGATAGAGCACAAATTTTTGAGCATTGTTTGCTTTTACGGCACTACTTGAAAATTTAACCGAAAAAAGTTATGAGCGAAACAAAAAAATTTTCAAACGAGTTTGAGCATTGAAACGAAAACCCTAATTCATCAATCAGATTGTTTATTGAAACGATTTAAAAAATTATTATAAAATTCAAAATCCATGAACATTTAGAAAAAACTAAATACAGCCTTTTTTATAACTCGTCGAGACGAATAAAATGACATCAAAATTATTGAACTTGAACAATGTTTTGGGTTATTGAAACGAAAACATGAATCAGAGTTTTCTTTTCAATAACCCAAAACATTTTATTTCTTTTGAAAAATTATCGCAACTATGAGAAAAAATGCGCGAAAATCAAAATTACACGTTTTTTTCAAATAAAAATTTGGCAACCTAGCAGAGAAAAGATAAAACGAATGTATCAATAAAAACGAAAAAATTAGCCAATCTAAACATACAGTTGACATTGAAACGAAATCCCTGATCTATGGTTTTTTTCACTTTCTACCGTAACTTAGCCTTTCTGCAAGTCCACGGTTGACTCAAAGACATCTTGAAAAGTGACCTTCACGCAAACTAGCAAGAGAGACATCCTTACACTCTCAAAGTCGGGTCTTATTTTCAGTTTCGGGTATCGTCGCGTGAATGAAAAGGATTCAGCGAAAGTGCCATGTTTCCTCCACGAGAGGATTCGGGGGCGAGACTTCGTTTCTCCATTCACCTTGTTGACATTCATGATGCATGTCCACCTGCCTCTACGTTGACCACCAGTTGCTCATTTTCTCGTGTGTGGAGCACGGGAGAAACGGAACACAACTAGGTCACTGGGTCGGCGTCATCAGCAACTGGCTGGAATCATCCTTTATGTAATCCTTGCACGAGACAATCACGCAATCTTGCTGCTCCTCCACGATCGCTTTCTCCTCCGTGCGACCTTCGAAAAATGCGCATCCGTTGTTCTTTCTTCCGCCGATTGTCATTCGGTGAACAATTGGTTTATTTAAACAATTAAACCTTTATAGAGGGTGAAATTCGAAGAGAATATGTTATACAAATTTTTGAGCTACTACACAATAGGGTGGGGGGCACCCACGTGAAAAAATTTTTTTAAATTTTTTCTGGAAATGACCTCTCTAGGGGTAAAAACATGCGGGGAATTCGAATTTGAAATTTTCGAAGCGAAAAAACGCTTCCCTGATTCAGGGAAAGCTAATGTATTAAAGCGAAAAGTCGTAAAAATGTGATTTTTGCTTCAATATACTAGTCTTTCCTGAATCAGGGAAGCATTTTTTCGCTTCATGCGGGAATCCGAGTTTGAAATTTTCGAAGCGAAAAAACGCTGTCCTGATTCAGGGAGGCTAATGTATTCCCCCACCCGAGATATCACCATACGAGCATTGTATTGGTGCTAAGTTTTGGGAGTCCTGCGGGATCTGTCCCTTAGAGCTTTTTTTAAATTTTGGCCCACTAGGGGGAGGAGCACCTGCCACCCCCTTGCCTACGCCACTGATATAGAGTTTGCTAAAAATAACCCGCTAAAATTTGTGATTTATCCAAAACTTAAACTGTGCCAGAAATGATCTAAAAATTGGCCCTTAACTTTTGCCACGTTCGTGCCAATAAACATATTTATTGCAAATCAGGCAACTCTATTAGTCTGAAATTATTTGTTTATTGACGCGAAAGTTATCGTGGCGAAAGTTATAATGCCTAAAAATTGCACAAAAAAGGAGAACCCTTATGTGTGTTATCAAGCCTTAGAAGTCAAGGAAAAATGCAAAAATTGTACAACCTATTTCCAAGTGGCCCAGCCCATCATATATCCGTTGTCTGTACTATAAATAGGCCAATTTGATTTGTAGTCCGGAAATTTTTTATTTTATTTCTTCTAGTAAGTTGACGAGCATTAGCGCAATTAACTACGTTGCTGCTTTCAACGTGTGTTCGAGAAAAATTATTTTTAAGCTCAATTTCCAAAGCTTGTGTTGATGGAAAAAAGTTGAGAGTGAGGAGGTCATCAACGACGACGAAGACGACAAAATAAATGTATTTTCAAACTTCCGTCGACGTATTGACTTTGTACCCACTGAATTTTAGCCGTGTAGGAAACTGAAGATTCTAAAATAGGGAAAACCGATAAAAATCTTCCAACCTTCTTGCGCAACAAGTTTTATTTTTAACTTTTTCTGGAAGTCTTCCCCCTGGGAAGACGTAATCAACAGGATTTCAAAAACTGATACTTTGTTGAAGTAATTTTATGGTAAAATATCTTCTAAAAGCTTAGGCCTAGCCCAAGCCTATGCATAAGATTAAGCCTAAGCTTATGCCTAAGCTTAAGCCTAAGCCTAAGCTTAAGCCTAAGCTTAGGCTTAAGCCTAGGCCTAGGCTTAGGCTTAAGCTTAAGCCTAGGCCTATGCCTAAGCCTAAGGTTAAGCCTAATAATTGTAAGCCTAAGGTTAAGCCCAAGCCTAGGCCTAAGCCCAAGCCTATGCATAAGATTAAGCCTAAGCTTAAGCCTAGGCCTTTAATGGACATTTTTCCATAAAATTACTTCAAAAAAGTATCAGTTTTTGGAATCCTGTTGATTGTGCCTCCCCAGGGGAAAGAGCTTCTTTTTCTCTATCTTGGTAAAAAGTATTCTAGAGAGTATGGAGTAAAAGCATGGATTATTTTTGTTCAATTTTAAGCATTTTGTATACATCATTTATTGAAAAAATAAAAAATTTTGGAGCTACTTCGACTCTTATACTCTCATTGAACGTGGTCTAAAATCGAAAAATTTTATAAATTTTTTCAAAAATGACCCCATAGGGGGTAATTTTCTGTGGGGAATCGGCTGCGCGCATTTCTGAACCCTGAAAATGCTTGTGTTAGATGGAAATTTGACCCTGATTCTCTGGATACCCTGACCCTGATTCAAGGGAAAATTGTGAAATGATCATTTTTCGCATTTTCGACAAAAAATTCCCGAACCCTGAAAATGCTTGTGTTAGATAGAAATTTGACTCGGATTCCCTGGCTTCCTTGACCCTGATTCAGGGGAAAATTTTTTTCGATTTTAGATCACGTTCAATGGGGTATAAGAGCCGAAGTAGCTCACAAATTTTATGCAAATTTTCAAAATATGTACAAATAAAGAAAAATCCTCTCAAAGCATTTCACTGGAATCAACTCTGTGAAACAATTTCACTAATGGCGACATCGGCCGAGGCGACATTTTCTTGTCCGCACTTGCCACCGTGGCAGTCGATGTTTTCTGTAGTAGTAGACTTCTTGTGCTGAATGTGCACAGCATGCCTCGTTTTGGTGTTTTGCGTCGGTCGAACATCACCGTCTCGCGGAGCTCTCTGTTCATGAGTGCATAGAAGATCCAGTTCCCGGCACTGTTCACATATGGCAATGTTCTAAAAAATACATTGGTTAGGGCTGCGCTTTTAGTATTACGATCCAATCGGTCTTTTTGAACGTAATTCATGTTTTCGTGTCAATATACAGACTTTTTCAAAAAATGGGAAATACCTAATACTGAAAAAAATTCGAAAAATCCGTATTTTTTTAAAAAGTTTGTATATTGACACGAAAACATTCAAGCACAAAAGCTTACGTCGCAAGTTTCAAGTTGTCCAAATAAGGAAGCTCTTTAACATGAGTGTCGAAAATCCGGGGGAAAACAGCCAAAACCACCGACAACCAAAACGGCGTCCAGCAGATGAAATGAAACAGAATCACCCGAAGTATGGAGCGGATCACTCGGTTGGTGTACGAAGTTACAAAAGTTGTTTTGCCTAAAACTTACAAGGGAATCGCAATTGCAAGGTCTGTCACAAAAGTTTTTCACCGAAAACAAGTGTATAACTTATATATAAAAGTTTGTTTCTCTTGAAAATAAGTAGCAATGGTGCAGTGGATGTGTTACTGTCTATGAAGTTAAAGGACACGGGTTCGATTCCCTGCTGAGTTGATTTGTTTTTGCATCATAAATTTATTTTTTTATCTCGATGGGACCAACATTTTGACATATTATACACTTGTTTTCGGTGAAAAATTTTTGTGGCAGACCTTGAAGGCCTCTTGTTAACCAATATATACTTAATTTTTCTAAAAATTCTCTTACCATTCTTTTTTCGAATGTGCCGAATGAGAAAGAAATAGCACACGGAAATGATGAAACCCGGTACAACAAAACCAAGTAAGACCATATAGATAACAAAATAAGGCAGCAACAGATCGGGGATGTCAGATTGGCACAGATCGACGGAGTCGATCCGAGTGCCATTCTCCACCACGAAAACATCGTTCTTGACCACATCTGCATAGTAGATAATCGGTAGACATAATACTATAACAGAAATCAGCAGCATTGTCAACACGCCAAATATGTTGCACAAGGTTTTTCTCCTAAAAATTTTTTTGTTGTCTTGTCGTAATTTTTTAGGCATCATCAAGATATAAGGGATGAGTATTTTGGGGCTATTACACAATAATTATTCGGTAATATGAAATTGGGTAAAAGTTTTCGGACTCGATTGGGATTCGAACCCTGACCTCATGGATACGGTCCATTGTGCTACCGAGACCTACAACTGACTTTAGGAAAATTTCAATTTTTGGAGCTACTATACAATAAGGGGGGCCACCCACGTGAACACTTTTTCAAAAATTTTTTCTGGAAATAACCCCTTTGGGGTAAAAACATACGAGGAATCCGAATTTGACATTTTTGAAGCGAAACAACGCTTTCCTGATTCAGGGAAAGCGTATTGTGTATTAAAGCGAAAAGTCGCATAAATCCGATTTTTGTCTAAAAACGACCCTTTTGGGGTAAAAATGTGCGGGTAATCCAAATTTGATATTTATAAACTTCCTCGGGTTCAAGAAAAGTTGTATATCGACGCAAAATTCGTTTTTAGGCAAAAAGCGCATTTCTGCGACTTTTCTATTCAATACATAGGCTTTCCCTGAATCAGGAAAGCGTTTTCCGCTTCGAAAATATCAAATTCGGATTCATGTTTTTATCCCTAAAGTAGTCATTTTTCAGATTTTCGTTGTATTACACATCCATACAGGTTTTCGTCGTAATTCCAGAAAAAATTTTCATGTGGGTGGTTCCCTTCTGATTGTTTAGTAGCTCCGTAATTTGTTTAATGGAACCATCTTAGCTAAAAATGATGTGTTTGACGTGAAAATCCCGTAAAATCTTATTAGATTTTGTCGTGTGTCTGTGATCGTCATTTGTAATGATGAAATGGATTTTATATACAATTTTAGTAGGCTTAATTGATTTCACCGGTAAAAACAATTTGCTATTCATCATGACTTATAAATTTGTGTGGGCTTAGGCAAAAAGTTCTCGTGTAAATTTCACACATTCATTAACAAGAATTTATCTTCTCCGTAACTTAAGGTTTTTCAATGTATACTACAAAGTAATAAAAGCTTAGAGCAGAAAAAAGTTTTTCGATTAGAGTCATTATTAAAGGGCCAGTGCACTCGGAAAAAAGTTGCCATTTTTTGTTGATATTCGAAAAGTTCATGAAAAGTGGACCATTTTTTGTTTTTACCGCATGTTCTAAATCGTTGTAGTTTTTGAGGAAATTGCACGTGAAATTGGCGATTTTTGAAAGTTTGTGCATTACAACGAAAACATGACCTGGGTCTTTTTTCCCTGAATCAAACAATTCTTATGGCGCAAATTTTTTCGTTGTATTATACAGCCGAAATTTCACATGCAAATATCTCGAAGCCGTTAGCGATTCAGAAATTACTGTAAAAACAAAAAATGCTCCATTTTTCGTGAGCTTTCCGAATATATGCAAAATGTGTCGTAAATTTTTTCGTTGTAATACATAGCCACATAGGTTTTTGTTGTATTACACAGCAACAGAGGTTTTCGTTGTAATACATAGCCACACAGGTTTTTGTTGTATTACACAGCAACACAGGTTTTCGTTGTATTACACAGCAACACGATTTTTCTTTGTATTATACAACTACACATGTTTTCATTGTATTATACAGCCATACAGACTTTCGTTGTATTATACAGCCATACAAATGTTTTCGTTGTAATACACAACCACACAGGTTGTCGTTGTATTACACAGCCGAAATTTAACATGCAAATAACTCGAAGCCGTTAGCGATTCAGAATTTACTGTAAAAACGAAAAATGCTCCATTTTTCGTGAACTTTTCAATGCACAAAATATGGCACAAATTTTTTCCAAGTGGATTGATCTTTTAAATTTTATTTGATGAATTTGTAAAAATTGCGTGGAAGGAATTTTTAATTAATTTTTTTATGAGATCTTATCCCCATTTTTCTTTAGTTCTTCGTCCTTTGTTATATTTGTTATTTTAAGAATTTTTTTTGTTTTTCTCATTATTGCCCAAAGCCGGAAGCCCAAAAGTGCTAAAGTCCAACTTAAAATATAAGCCACCATAAGACAACAATCCTCAAAACGTGCGGACTTTAATCAATTTTATAGTCTCCACCAAAAAAAGGAAAACAATTTCCACAAAAATGAAGAGCCGCTTAATTTTCTGTATGATTATCCCAACTTAGACGCGATTTGTGGCTTTAAGAAGCTTGAACAAGCTTTAGAGTGAATCTGTAGGATAAGTAAAAAAGGTTCCAAATAAGCCCACCATGAATCACATGATAAAAATGCGAGCTAATACACAGAAAAGAGGGCCACATTTTATTTCTGGAAATGACCCGTTTTGGGGTAAAAATATGTGGGAATCCTAAATTTGACATTTTCGAAGCGAAAAACGCTTTCCTGATTCAGAAAGGCGTATTGTATGTTGAAGCGAAAAGTTGCATAAATGCAATTTTTGCCACTTTTCGCTTCAATACACAGCCCTTCCCTGAATCAGGAAAGCGTTTTTTCGCTTCGAAAATGTCAAATTCGGATTCCTCGCATCTTTTTACCCCTAGAGAGGTCATCTACAGAAAAAACCACCCTTATTGGGTTAGTAGCACCTAAAAATGTTCGCTTCATCTTACTTGCAACAAAATTGGACGCTGGAAAATGGCCGGCACACGGCGAGGAAACGCTCGAAGCTCATACAAGTCAGTATGGCGACACTTAAAAGTTTGTTAATATTTTCCACACTCCAGTAGAGTTTGCACGCCCAGAAGCCGAACCTCCAACTTTCGGACAGAAAATAACCTAAAGACTCAAATTAAAAGACCAAAAAATGCTATGAAAAAGTTATATATTCGGAAAGTTCATGAAAAATGGAGCATTTTTTGTTTTTACGGTAAATTCCGAAACGTTATCGTTGCCGAGAAAATCGCGTTTGAAGTTGGCGAGTTTTGAAATCTGTGTATTACAACGAAAACATGAATGCAGTGAAAATGACATAGACAAGAATGAGATGGAACGATGTTTCATACAACACATGAGCGGGATGACCAAGAACGGGACGACAATTGTGTTTGAAATTCCCTTCATCGTCCTGTTATTGTGTATGCCGTGAAAATTCGTCTCTGAATCAATACAAGTTGTGTATTGACGCGAAAATTCAAAAAAAATTTTTGCAGTTTGTAGTCGATAAAAAACGAAAAATTTTTAAATTTTCGCGTCAATGCACAATTTTGATTGATTCAGGGACGAATTTTCATGTTTTCGTTGTAATACACAAAACTTCAAACATCGTCAACTTCAAACGCAATTCTCTCAAAAACTACAATGATTCAGAGCATGCCGTAAAAATAAAAAATGCTCCATTTTTCATGAACTTTATGAATATATAATTTTTCATAGTGTTTTTTTCCCGAGGGGACTGGTGGTTTAAGAAGAAAAGTTAGGGTGTAAGAAGAAGCATACCCGTAGTAAGTGGCATCATAAGCAGGACAGAAATGTCGGCTATGCTGAGCGAAAGTACATATATGCTCATATGTTGAAAGACACTGTTTATAGGCGACCTAAATTTTTTTGTTAGGGTATGATTTTTTCAATTGTGCGCATTCCCGAAGCATGAAAATGCTTCCTTGACCCTGAGTCAGGAAATAGAGTTGGTATATTGACACGAAAACCGAAAAATTTCTATAAGCACCCATCTAGAAGTAATTTTATGCGGGGAATCGAATGAGCACGTTTTCTAAGCATGAAACATTTTCTTGATTCGGGGAATGGATTCGGTGTGTTGACACGAAAATCGAAAAATTTCTATTTCGCCCTGAAAGCATCCATCTGGTGGTAATTTTATGCGGGGAATCAATTGCGCACATTTTCTAAGCATGAAACATTTTCTTGATTCGGGGAATGGATTCGGTGTGTTGACACGAAAATCGAAAAATTTCTATTTCGCCCTGAAAGCATCCATCTGGTGGTAATTTTATGCGGGGAATCAATTGCGCACATTTTCTAAGCATGAAAACTCTTCCTTGACCCTGATTCAGGGAATCGATTCGGTGTATTGACGCGAAAATCGAAAAAATTTCTAAAAACGACCCGGTAATTTTATGCGGGGAATCGATTGCGCATATTTCTAAGCATGAAAAAATTATCTCGACCCTGGTTCAGGGAATGGAGTTGATATATTGACACGAAAATTTTTCAATTTTCGCGACAATACACCAACTCCATTCCCTGAATCAGGGTCAAGATAATTTTTTCATGTTTAGAAAATATCTAAAAAAATTACCATGTTTTATACAAAATTCTGATCACTGAGCAAATCACCCATGTATTTCCGACTAGGCCGATGATGAAAACAGATACATAAAATATGATTAACGCCGTGCCTCCAACATCGTCCATTACTAGAAAAAAACAAATTTTTTAACAATTTTTGTACAAAATTTTCATACACGATATTACAACGATTTCATTTAAAGGGCCAGTCGACTCGGGAAAAAAACGTAAAAATTATATATTCGGAAAGTTTATGAAAAATGGAGCATCTTTTGTTTTTACGGTAAATTCTGAATCGTTGTAGTTTTTGAGATAATTGCGTTTGAAATTTTGAATTTGTGTATATGTTTTCGTTGTAATACACAAAAAATTTTGAATTTTTTGCGTCGATTTTTTAACCTTTCATCAAATAACAATGTAGCAATTTTTTATAGCAAAATGAGATGAAAAAAATGACACCAAAATTATCCAATTTGAACATTGTTTTGGGTTATTGAAACGAAAACATGAATCAGAATTTTCGTTTCAATAACCCAAAACAATTTTCAAAATGGATAATTTTCGTGTCATTTTGTTCGTCTCATTTAGCTATAAAATATTGCTACATTGTTATTTGATGAAAGTTTAAAAAAGCGATGCAAAAATCGATTTTTCCGCAAAAAATTCAACATAGTTCGTGTATTACAACGAAAACATGAACAATTTCAAACGCCATCATCTCAAAAACTACAACGATTCAGAACGTGCCGTCGAAACAAAAAATGCTTCATTTTTCATGAATTTTCTGAAAATATAATATTTACGTTTTTTCCGAGTCGACTAAGCTTTTAAAAGGATGATATTTTTTCTTGCACCTACCAAAAGATTTTTTTGCACCTAAAACTCACTTTTTTGCACCTATGCACTTTTTTGCACCTGAATCGTCATTTTTTTGCACCTAAATCTCACTTTTTTGCACCTATGCATTTTTTTGCACCTAATCGTCATTTTTTTGCACCTAATCGTCATTTTTTTGCACCTAAATCGTCATTTTTTTTGTGCAAAAAAATGACGATTTAGGTGAAAAAAAATGAATAGGTGCAAAAAAGTGAGATTTAGGTGCAAAAAAGTGCATAGGTGCAAAAAAGTGAGATTTAGGTGCAAAAAAGTGCATAGGTGCAAAAAAGTGAGTTTTAGGTGCAAAAAAATCTTTTGGTAGGTGCAAGAAAAAATATCATCCCTTTTAAAACAGCAAAATAACAATCATTTTACAAAGATCAATTTTCCTGGGGGATAATAGTGTAATTAAACGTGAAAACTTGGCAACAAAGAAAACAAATTCAAACGTCAAATCTAATATAAACAGAGAATTAGCTAGAAAAATTATAAACTCCAAATCAGTGAGATATCCTTATTGTTTTGTTGTTATGGAGAACTACTGAATTATTGTGCCATGATCTGCTTCTCGGACGTCATAAGTAATCCTTTTTTTATATAAAAATGGACAAAATTAAAGTTCACACGACAACGCAACTTGCAAGAGAAGAATTCCTTGTATATATAAGAATTCTTTTTATATATGTAAGTGGGAGTTTTCCAACTATTTTTTTAGGATTATTGAATTTCATATAAGCGCATAAGATTAATTAATCAGAGGAACAAAGATATAGCTGCAACTTAGCTTAGTCGAATTACTAATTAAAACAATTCCGAGAGCATTTCCGCTTTGGAGGATGAATGGCTTCGATTGTGCCTAAGGTTTCTGTTAGTTAACAGAAAAAAGTTGTCAATCCAAAACACCTTTTTTAGGCTGCGCATGTCAAAAAAGTTGTCATAAAGCTGTCAAAAAGTTGCCAAAAAGTTGCTTTTTCTAGAAATGACCTTCCCTGATTCAGGAAAGACCTGTGTATTGAAGCGAAAAGTCGCAAAAATGCGATTTTGCCTAAAAACGAGGTAAAAATGTGCGGGGAATTCGAATTTGACATTGATAAAATTCCTCGGATTTTCTTATATGAAAAAGCGTTGGTTTTAGACCAAAATATGTTATTTTCACGAATTTTCGCGTCGATACACAGTTTTTCTTGAATCCGAGGAATTTTATCAATGTCAAATTCGAATTTCCCGCACATTTTTATCTCCAAAAGGGGTCGTTTTGGGGTAAAAATCGCATTTTTGCGACTTTTCGCTTCAATACATAGGCCTTCCCTGAATCAGGAAAGCGTTGTTTCGCTTCGAAAATTTCAAATTCGGATTCACAGCATGTTGTTATCTCTAGAGGGGTCATTTCCAGGAAAAAAATTTTTGAACAATTTTCACGTGGGTGGCTCCCCTAGTAGCTACATATTTTCAACAACCTACATTTTCATGACCTAATAGCTAACATTTAAAATAGAAAACTGTCTGAAAAATTTTCTGGTTTTTTCTATCTATTTGCATATTTCTTTTGAAAATGAATATATTTATCAAGAGAATAAACATTAAAAACAGCAAATTTTCTCATATCTATAGCAACAATTCGAAAGACGGCAATTTTGTTGAAAAAAAAGCTAATCATCGACCGATTATTCTAAACAAAATATTGCTATCAATGCAGAAATCTTAAAAACAAGGGGTTTTTAGTGCAAGATCTTTTTATATCCTATAGGAAAAAAGTTTAAAGGACCAGTCCGAGCGGAAAAAAGTTGCCCTTTTGTGTTGATATTCGGAAAGTCCATAAAAAATGGAGCATTTTTTGTTTTTACGGTAAATTCTGAAACGTTATCGTTGCCGAGAAAATCGCGTTTGAAGTTGGCGATTTTTGAAATCTGTTTATTACAACGAAAACATGTACCTGATTAATCAATAAATTCTGTATATTGAGAAGAAAATAATTCAAAATCCTTGGACATTTAGAACAAAATAAATATAGTATTTTTTATAAATTTCCAAGGAATTTGGATTATTTTCTTCTCAGCATACAGATTTTATTGATTCAGGGCAAAAACTATGAGGTACATGTTTTCGTTGTAATACACAAAATTTCAAAAATCGCCAACTTCATACGCAACTATCTCGAAAACGACAACGATTCAAAATTTACCGTAAAAACAAAAAATACTAAATTTGAATTTTTTGTGAAAAATCAAATTTTTGCTCAAAAATCGAATTTTGATCGAAAAATTGAATTTTTTTAATGAAAAATCGATTTTTTTAATTTTCATAAAATGAACATTGTAGCTATAATTTTTTATAGTTAAATGAGACGAACAAAATGACACCAAAATTATCCAATTTGAATATTGTTTTGGGTTATTGAAACGAAAACTCTGTTTTGAGTTATTGAAACGAAAATCCTGAATCAATTTTCAAATTGGGTAATTTTGGTGTCATTTTGTTCGTCTCATCTAGCTATAAAAATTGCTACAATGTTCATTTTATGAAAATTGAAAAAATCGATTAAAAATTCAAAAAAGTTTGTGTATTACAACGAAAACATGTACATACAAATTCAAAATTTCAAACGCAGTTTTCTCGAAAACGACAACGATTCAGAACATGCCATAAAAACAAAAAATGCTCCATTTTTCATGAACTTTCTAGATATATACAAAAATGCAACTTTTTTTCATACCGGATTGGTCCTTTAATCCATAACAGAAAACTATGAACAAGCAATCATGTGTGTCGCATTAAAATTAAAAGGACGTCTCACTAATATTGAAGCTTGTAAGGTGGGTGAATATATATAAGCTAGCTTAGTGCTAGAAGGTTATCCGCAATTACTACATAGCACCTGGCTAACACAACTTTACATATCCCAATAAGCTAGAGAGATTTAATGTAAAATCCCTAAGAGATAATCGCTTGAGAAATGAATCAAAAACCGTCTACTGAATTTATGAAATTAAAAAAAATTTTTTCTTAAAGAACTAATCCACTCGGAAAAAACCGTATATAAGAAAATAATAAATTTTTCAGTCAAAAATTTTGAAAAAGTGCATGTTTTCGTTGTAATATACAAAATTTTCATGAAAATTTTCGAAAAGTTCATGAAAAATGGAGCATTTCTCTTTTTTACGACAACCTCTGAATCGTTGTAGTTTGCAAGATAATTGCGTTTGAAATTTGAATTTGTGTTCATGTTTTCGTTGTAATATACAAACTTGTTTGAATTTTTCTACTAAACTCGTCAAAAATTTCAATGTGAATATCTTTACTATATTGTAAATTATGAATCGTTAACGTTTAAAAAATATTTATTGTCCATTTTTCGAGCAAAAAAAATCAATTTTTGTGAAAAAAATTTGAAAAAGTTTGTATATTACAACGAAAACATGAACATAAATTCAAATGCAATTGCGGGGAATCCGAAATTGACATTGATAAAATTCCTCGGATTCAAGAAAAGCTGTATATCGACGCGAAAATTCAAGGAAATAACATATTTTGGTCTAAAAACAACGCTTTTTCCTTCCCCGCATATTTTTACCCCAAAAGGGGTCGTTTTTAAGCAAAATTGCATTTTTGCGACTTTTCGCTTTAATAAACAATACGCCTTCCCTGAATCAGGGAAGCGTTTTATCGCTTTGAAAATGCCAAATTCGGTTTCCCCGCATGTTTTTACCCCTAGAGGGGTCATTTCCAGAAAAAATTTTCACGTGGGTGGCTCTCACAAAAGTTTCACGTGAGTTTGGCAGTAACTAAAACATCATATGGAACAAAAATGGAACCGATTGTGTAGCCTTCTAAAACGAACCCAATGGTACATTTAACAAACTGCTCACGCTTAATTTCATTTGTCGGCCTTTTCTATAAATAAATGCAAAAAATTTTATGAATATTAATTGGATTCTTCTAGACCAAATAACTAAGCCTACGACAAATAAGCGATCAAACAATAGGAGCGCGCACTTCGGCACTCATGATTCAGGACTTATTGGCTTCTAGGAATCCGAGACTTTTTTGAAGGAATCCGAGTTTTTTTTGTGTTTTTGTTTATAGGGAAGAAGATCATTTGACTTTTCCGACGATGGCGCATAACAAATGGGAATATAAAAAAATTATATTGGGTTGTTCGAAAAGTATCTTTCCACTCTTTATTCAAACTAAATCTCGATCCAGAAATCCGTTTTCGACAAAAAAATTTCGGAACTACTACACAATAGGGGTACCCATATGAAAAAATTGTCAAAATTTTTTTCTGGAAATGATCCCTCTAGGGGTAAAAACATGAATCCGAATTTGACATTTTCGAAGCGAAAAAATGCTTCCCTGATTCAGGGAAGGCCTGTATTGAAAAATTCATCAAAAATCAAAAAAATTCGCCAAAAATCGAAAAATTCGTCAAAATCGAAAAATTCGTCAAAAATTGAAAATTCATCAAAATCAAAAAATACTCCAAAAATCGAAAAATTCGTCAAAATCAAAAAATTCGTCAAAAATTAAAAATTCATACAAATCGAAAAAATTCGTCCAAAATCGAAGAATTTGTCAAAATCAAAAAATACGCCAAAAATCGAAAAATTTGTCAAAAATTGAAAAATTCGTAAAAATCGCAAAAATGCGATTTTTGCAACTTTTCGCTTCAATACACAATACACCTTCCCTGAATCAGGAAAGCGTTTTTCGCTTCGAAAGTGCCAAATTCGAATGCTCCACATGTTTTTACCCCTAGAGGGGTGATTTGCAGGAAAATTTTCATGTGGCTACCCCCCCCCCCTTATTGTGTAGTAGCTCCAAAATTTCTTCAGTGTTAGACAAGAGTGTATACGATTCAATCGGTCTTTTTGAGAATAAGTCATGTTTTCGTGTCAATATCAAGATTTTTCAAAAAAAATTGCGATTTTCAAAGATGAATATCAAATGATATTTGGGTATAGAAGTCCGATTTTTGACGAAATTTCCGACCTTACACTATGGTTTTTCTATGCGAGGAATCAATTGCGCGCATAACTGAGCCTTGAAAATGTTTGCATGACCCTGATTCAGGGAACAAGATTTTTTTATCCATTTTCGGGTATTCCATTCGGGCATCTTATCTTACAGTTGTCAAAATCAAAAAAATTACGGTACGCGATTTTCAAACACCTATGTACTTTTCATCCAAATAACAAACTGTTTTTATGTAGCCAAAATGTAGCTAAAATGACAGTCTTAAAAGTGAGGCATTCAAGTACCGGAAATCATTAGGGTGGTTTTTAAGTGCCGCTTAAAAATTGTTTTTGATTAAGTTGACATGCTTTCATTCTTGCACGTCAATTTCCGCTATAACAATCAACGATCCTACAATGACAACCTTTTATCTTTAATCCTGAAATATTACGTTCGTACACCTACATAAAATGCGCTGAGAAGCTGAAACAAATACTTTTGTCAGCTTCTCAGAAGAAAGATACCTTATAAAAACAACTTAATGAGCAACATGGAAATATCATTCAAAAATGCAAATATAGAAAATAAAAGACAGAGATCACTAGCAAACAAGGTGATTGAAAAGTTCTGTCCCAAGTTTTATTCGAACGAAATTTTTCAATTTTTGGTGAATTTTTCAATTTTTAATGAATTTTTCGATTTTTAACTAATTTTTCGAATTTTGACAAATTTTTCGATTTTTGACGAATTTATAATTTTTGGTGAATTTCTCAATTTTTAATGAATTTTTCGATTTTTAACGAATTTTTAACTAATTTTTCAATTTTTACCGAATTTTTCAATTTTTAACGAATTTGATTTTCAAAATATATTTACAAAAATTTCGTACAAACTTCTAAAACCAAAACATCGTTTGATCAAAGTTGTAAGGGGTATTTGGTATTTCCTAAAGCTTTGAAAACGCTTCCTTTACCCTGATTCTGGAACGGTCTAGGAGTTTCTCTAGGCGGGGAAATTCATGTTTCGGGAATACGCGTAATTCCCCGTCTAGAAAGACCCTTAGACTGCCGGTTTTTCGATGTTTTTCATTTTCGCTTCAATTCATCCACCCCTTCCCTGAATCAGGGAAGCATTTTATGTTCAGCAATGCGCGCAATCGATTCCTGACCTAGAAAAACCTCAGGGGGAGTCAATTTCGCAAAGATTCGACATAATGCACAAAAGCTGGAAAATTATTGATCAACCTAATACGAGGAATCGATTACGCACATTTTCTTAGGCTTGTCCTAAGCCCAAGCCTAAGCCTAAACAATTCCCCCCCCCCCCCCCCCCCCCCCGACTCTGATTCAAGCGACTTTCGTTTCAATTCACCCACCCTTTTCATTGAATCAGAGTCGGGAAGCATTTTTGCGACTCGGCAAGAGGTGGGTGTATTGAAACGACAATCACCTGAATCAGGGACAGGTAGATTTTTTCATGCTTCGAAAATGCCTCTCAACCGATTTCTCGCATAAAATTACCCTAGGAAAATAATTTTTAGACAAAAACCCAACCTACCTTCCTTGGCCCTGAATCAGGGGATAATGCGATGTATTCAAGCGAAAATTGTCTGAATCAGGGATAGGAGAAATTTTTCGTGCTTCGAAAATTCGCGCCAACGATTCCTCGCATTGACGTGGGTTCGATCCCACTTGTTTCTAACGACCCAATAAAAGTTGGGACAGAACTTTTTCAAGCACCCTGTATTCAGGCAAATTCATCATAAAGAAGTGCAAAAAATTTAATCATAAACGGAACTTTCTTTTCCTTCTCTTAATATTCTGGGTACAAAGTTTTCATTAGTTTCATTGAGTCGTTCAGATGTTTCATTTCCTTGTTGGCATAATAAAAAAATAATAAAAGAAAACTCTGTTCTATAGCAAAATCCCAATAAGCTAGGTGCGCATGGCAAAATGGCTAGGATGCTGGCCATCCATGTTATTGGCGCGGGTTCGATCCCAACACGAAATTTTAGAGCTACTACACAATAGGGGACCACCCACGTGAAAAAATTTTCAAAAATTTTTTCTGCAAATGACCCTTCTAGGGGTAAAAGCATGCGGAGAATCCGAATTTGACACTTTTGAGGTGAAAAAATACTTAAAAGGAGTGTATATTGAAGCGAAAAGTTGCAAAAATCTCATTTTTGCAACTTTTCGCTTCAATACACAGGCCTTCCCTGAATTAGGGAAGCGTTTTTCGCTGTGAAAGAAAAAATCCAAAGAGAGGACGCTTATAATTTTTGAAAAAAAAAGTTTCAGAAGTTTTGGGCAAAATCATGGGGGGGGGGGGACCTTTATGAAATTTTCGAACTGCGATCAATTTTGGGGGGTGGGGTGGACCGCCCAATCCGCACTAAGTTAGCTACGGTACAACCAATAGTCATCGAGTTTTTCCGGCGACCCTACATCTCTCCCAAAATCAGCTCGGCCAAACGACATCTCGCCCAAACTACAACTCGGCCAAAATACAACTCGGCCAAAACACAGCTCGACCAAAATACCTCTCGCTTATACCAATCGACTCTACTCGATGAGAGGAGTATTTTGGCCGAGTTGTAGTTTGGGTGAGATGTCGTTTGGTCGAGCTGATTTTGGGCGAGATGTAGGGTCGCCGTTTTTCCACTATTTAAGTTACAGAAAATTTTTCATGGAGATCCGTTCTTGGACCGGAAACCGGTAGGTTTTTCTAAAATTTAGTTCTTACAAGGAAACAGCACGAACTTGGTTTTCTATATTTTGACGAAAATTAGCAAAAAATATTTGTTATGGTGCCCCTATAAACGTACTATACGAATTTTTTCCGAAATGCAATCGATAGAGAAACTTATTTTTTAACAAAGTAGTTTGTACTTGGTTAAAAAATAAGTTTCTCTATAGTTTGCATTCTTGGCTCAGTGGATATGCGATGACTCTCTCATTTTGTAGGCCAGGGGTTCAACCCCAGCGGAGAAAAAATAAAAAAAAGAAAAAATGCAAAAAATTTTTCTCCACCGGGGATTGAACCCCGGCCTGCAAAATGAGAGAGCGATCGCATATCCACTGAGCCAATCAACTTATTTTTTAACCAAGTAGAAAGAGCATATTTATTTTAAACTTTTTTGCTGTTTTTATCGCAAACGGTGGGGAGTGGGGAAAAACTGCGTATAGTACATTTGTAGGGGCACCATAATAAACATTTTTTGCTAATTTTTGTCAAAATATATGAAAAGCAAGTTCGTGATGTTTACTTGTAAGCTTAAGCCTAAGCCCAAGCCTAAGCTTAAGCCTATTGGTTTTTAAATAAAAGTTTTTTATAACTCAAGTTCTTCATATTTTTCTCGTGCGCTAAAGCAAGACCCCAACGAAATTACTTTTAAGAAACTTTTTCTTTTGAGTCCAAAATCCAACTAGAAATAAAACAAACAGCGTCTTGTTTAGAATTTCATATGAATTAATTACAAATAGCTGGAAACCGAGTGCCTACCAGCGCTCAGGTTTTCATGAAAATGTGGGCACTATAACTTTCGCCACGTTCGTGTCAATATACATATTTATTGCAAATCAGGCAACTAATTAGTCTAAATTAATATGTTTATTGACGCGAAAGTTACGTGGCGAAAGTTGAATACCGGACACTTGGCCGACCGGACAGTTGGTCGACTCGGGCCTAGCCTAAGGCCTAAGCCTAATGCCTACGCCTAGGCCTAAGGCCCCTGTCCGGTCGGCCAAGTGTCCGAGTCGACCAACTGTCCAACAACGCGAAAGTTATGTAGCGAAAATTACGTGGCGAAAGTTAGCGTGGCGAAATTCGCGGAAAAACTTTAAACGCCCAAATCTTGGGTTTTTTGCATCTGTTTCGGACAAAATTTTTTCCATTCGCAAGGGCGCGTGATGAACTTTCACCTGGTACCAAAATCATGTCATCAATCCTTCTCTAACACGATAAATTGTTCAGTTAAGAAACCGCGGAAAAGTATAATAAGCGCTTTACGGACAAACATACTTTCATACACACACTTTTTCAGCCAAAAACGTCATTTTAACCCCCTAAAAAAATTTTTACTTTGGTCAAAATCAAAAATTTTCTTTCCCAACCCCCATTTTTTTATCCTCCCCTATCGATTGGTGTAAGCCGTGACGCGATCGGATTTTAGGTTACGCGGATCGTTGACATTACGGACACACAAATGGCATTTAAATAGAAAAGATTCTAATTTTCCGAGAGATTTTTATGCAACAAGAATCAAACGTGTGTTGCAAGCACACTATCTCGAGACAACCAGAATATTCATGGACACCTAAAATTCGATCCCTAATAGGCAATTAGTCTGCGAAATCCAAAAGTCATCTACACTTCCGCAGGGATTGGCATATACACGATTCGCTTGGATTTCATGTGGGCTTGAATTTTCAATGCCATAAAAAATAGTAAACGAAATTAAAATAAATTCAGCAGCGCAGGGGGGTAATTAAAATAATTCAACGCACGTAGATGAATATTTTTATTCATAATCTACGTGCGATTTTCAATTTTTCTTTTTTTTACTAGCTTAATAGGGAGGCGCTTGACTAACAATGTAAGTATAATTATTACGTACAAAGCAATGGAAATTTTTTAATCAACATGTTGTTACAATTTTTCAGATAAAAAAAATATATAAATTTTCGAGCAAAAAAAGCGTCTCTAAATTTTTAATAAGATGATGATATATTTAAGAACTTTTACTAATTCGTCTCGACGATTTCGTGACGCGTCCAGATGAGCATTAATTAAATGTGCAAAAAATTTCGGATCCAGATATGAGTCGAACGGTGTCCCAGGATTTCACCGACTTTTAGTTTGACCAACCAAGTCTTTTCACCGACTTGCATTTCACCGACTAGTATTTCACCGACTTTTTTTTCACCGACCTTCATTTCACCGACCACTCTTTTTACCGACTAGTAATTAGGCCTATCTTATCCTTAGGCTAAAGCCTTAGGAATTCTTAAACTTTTCTAATTAAATAGAAATTAATGGTCGATGAAAAAAGTCGGTGAAATACAAGTCGGCGAAAAGACTTGGTCGGTGAAATGAAAAGTCGGCGAAATCCTGTGGAACCGAGTCGAACCTGTGACCATTTGATTAAAAACTCAACGTCCTAACCATTCGACCACACGAACGACTATATAATAGACGTCGAGACGCTTCTATTTTTTCAGATTCAACGAAAATTTTCGAATGTGGTCTTCAGTATAGTTGTTAGCTTACAACACACGTTTGACCAAAACGTGCCAAAAAAGTTTCGACCACCCAAAAAAGGATAAGATTAGAAATTGACTCCTAGGGGTTTTTTTCTATGCGAAAAATCGATTGCGCACATGCTGAACCTTGAAAACGCTTCCCTGATTCAGGGAAGATGCGTGTGTATTAAAGCGAAAATGAAAAAAATTCGAAAACCCGACTGTCTACAGGTTTTTCTAATTTACTAATTTACATGCTTCCTTATAGGCTTGAAATAATAATAAAACGAAAAGTTAAAGATAAATCACATTTAGAATCAAATAAGTTTTTTAGTCAATCTCCACAGACGTAACCTTGGCGAATCTCATTGGTATTAGCACAGGAAACTCGTCATAGGTACTTAGCTACCTAAGAAGCTAGTAAGCTTCTGAGGTAGCGGCTAAGTACCTATACTTAGCTGTCGAAACCATAAAAGTTTCATAAATAAAAAAATTAAAATTTTTGAGCATCGATCGCGCGCATGCCGAAGCTTGAAAACGCTTCCATGATCCAGGGAAGATGCGTGTGTATTAAAGCGAAAACAAAATTAGAAAATCGAATACGGTCTATAGGTTTTTCTAGGCGGAGAATCGATTGCGCAAATTGCCATACCTTGAAAACGCTTCCTTGATTCAGGGAAGAAATTTGTGTATTAAAGACGTAACCTTGGCGAATTTCACTGGTATCATTAGCACAGGAAACTCGTCATAGGTACTTAGCCGCTACCTCAGAAGCTAGCAAGTTGATATATACAAAAATTTTGAGCATCGATTGCGCGCATGCCCTGATTCAGGGAAGATGCGTGTGTATTAAAGTGAAATTGAAACAGAAAAAATTTTCTTGACACACCTACCCCAGGAATTTTCAAAAAAAATCCTGCCAAAAATGAAAATTTTTGAAATTTTTTTAGAATTTAGCAATTTCGACTGTAATATAGTTTTTCCATACGGGGAATACGAATCCGAGCGATTTGAGCCGTTCCGGACCGAATCTGACCGAGTTTTTGCGAAGAAACACTTTGGGAAGGAAAGGATACAAAATGGAGCAGGTACCCCCAAATTCAAAGTGGCATAGAAAATTCAAAATAAGATAGATTTGCACCAAAATCTA
>OZJO01004781.1:0-14278 GCA_900406225.1 Acrobeloides nanus | reverse complement strand
TCAAGGTTCGGGAGTGTTCGCAATCGATTCTCCGCATAAAATTACCCCTAAGGGGTCACTTTAAAAAAAATTTTTTTTAATTTTCTATTGGAAAATTTTAAAAAACCCCACTTTTCACGAAGTGACTTCAAACCGGACCCCCCCCCTTTAAGAATTTCTCCAAATTTTTGCTAGAATAGTAAATTAATGGACGCTCTATTAAATTTTAAAAAATTCTTAAGGAAAAGAGTGCACTTCCGCATAGTTTAGGAGATAGAGCATTTTTTGCGAAATTTTTAGGGTCAAAAATCGGTTTTTATAGGCTAACAAGGGACCTTCAAGGTCTGACAACCTCAGATTTTTTTGAGACCTAGCTCAAAAGTTGGGAAAAAATGTGGAAAAAACGAATATAATAGTCGCTTGATTGATTGGGTATAAATTTTTTGAGCTATGGGGTCATAAAGTTGCAAAATTTTTCGATTTTTACTTGTGCAAAAAAATTATCGCCAAGCGGGATTTGAACCCGAGATCTTGTAGCCAAGAAGACGATGCTTTGCCAATGCACCACCGAAGCAAGATCATGAAGAGTCGTTTTTTCAACCCAAGTACTTGTGCTTTTTTTTAAAATTATGCATTCATATGTTTGTTTCTATCCGGATCTTGAATTCGGATTCTGAATCCAGATTCTGAATTCGGATTTTGAATCCGAATTCAAAATCCGGATAGAAACAAACATATGAATGCATAATTTTTAAAAAAAGCACAAGTACTTGGGTTGAAAAAACGACTATTCATGATCATGCTTCGGTGGTGCATTGGCAAAGAATCGTCTTCTTGGCCACAAAATCTCGGGTTCGAACCCCGCTTGGCGACAATTTTTTTTGCACAAGTAAAAATCGAAAAATTTTGCAACTTTATGACCCCATAGCTCAAAAAATTTATACCCAATCAATCAAGCGACTATTATATTCGTTTTTTCCGCATTTTTTGAAATTTTTAGGGTCAAAAATCGGTTTTTCTAGGCTAAATATGGGTTCCTGAGGTCGTTGACCGTCGTTTTTGACACTTTTATTCAAATCGGGGTCGAGGAATCGATTGCCGTCTGTTTTATTTGAATCGGAGTCGATCCTGAAAAGTCGATTTTTTGACACCCCCACCCCCCAGGTCCACAGGGGTGGTGTTTCAAAATTTTTTTCTCTCTATTTCGTGATCAGGGACCAATATCCTATCGATTTTATTGGAAACAAAAAAAATCCCTGACCCATGACCCGCGACCCTTGGACCAATGGGTGATTCTTACTGTGTCTTAAAGGGCTTAAAATTTGAATAAGAGTTCAAAATTTAGCTGGTCTCTCTGTGGAAGCCTATATGAGCCCATGTGTTTCTGGAAATTGTCAAAATAATCTAACAACAGCTGCGGATCAGGTAAATAACGAGAACAAGAGCCGTCGCTTCCTTAGAGCATCCCGGGCTCTGACCTCCCCTGAACCAGTCCATATCTTAAAACTCTAAAGAAATCTATTGCGATTTTTGACAGATTTGAGGAAGTCCCCTGAAATGGAAAAAGTGAAGACCCCTGAGAGAGAGAAAGATGTTATATACATGTGACATTGTTTGTATCATAACTTTTTTCTATAAATGCGTTTCCTACAATTTAAAGTACGTTTTTATTGTCCATTGTTGCACATTCCAACGACACCAAAACTATGTCCCAAGCCTTTGTAGTTTTCGAAAAAATGACTTTCTTTCTATAGAGCACGATTTTTTACCCCCTCAAAAAATCACTTTTTGAGCTCTAGCTCAAAATTTTCTGAATGCAGATATCGAAAAATAATATAGGCTTCAAGTTTGTGGCGACACTTTTTGGTGTACTGCCACCCCCTTAGGAGCTATCTGCGACATTTCGAGATATTGGCTCTTAAATATTAAAAATACTTTAGGTTAATGCAGTCTATAATCGTTTGAATCAAGAATTTCGTACGGATGCTTTCTTATGGATAGTCATTGAAAGAGGTAATTGGTCGACAAATCAGGCTCAAAATCAACAGTTTGTTATGGATTTGCTCACGACGGTTTCCGTAAGCATTTTTCGTATTGAGAATCTGTAGCGATTTTTCGTGGGGGCGGGGTACTCAATCCGAGTTCATGTTAATAACAAAGTCCACGTTTGACTTATTTCGTTTTAAATTTAGTTATTTCTAGAATACTATTTCTGAAGCTGGGGTTATGACTAGCCAAAGAGCTTGGACTTCTGTTGTCGGAAACTCTTTTACCAATGCTTCAATTTTAGCCGAATATTTATGGTGGATTAATTGGAATGGAAAGCCAGTAAATTTTTAAAAAGTTTACTTTTATTCAAAGAATTTAGGATTTTTCCGACTTTACTCCATTCGGCGGTTGGAATGAAGTAAGTTAAAATATAAAAAAATATTATAAAAAACGAATTTTTTAGCCATGGGGTCATCAATACGCGGGTGGTGTAACTACAAACAATTGCACACAAGGGCTTTCAGTTGACTATACATATTATTAAGTTTTTTTAATTGATATACGCTTATAAAATTTTACTAGAATTGAAATGACAATAAAAGTCCTGAATACGACAATTATCATCAAGGATGAACCCAGGATTCGTATAGGATGTAACAGGAAGGCATATTCGCAGGATCAGGGCTGTAACGTATTCATATATACGAAAAACGAATCGAAATTTTCCAAAATACGAAAACGGAACGAATACGAAGATTTTATTTTTCTTTTTTTATCACAAATTTTTCGACACGGTTGACCCAAAATTTCACCAAAAAATTCGAAAATGGCATGCTTAATTTAAAAAATTCTCAAATCAGCTGCTCTATTACATATGAAATAGAAGGGAACCGTATCTCCCCCCCCCCCCACCATCCCATCATCGATGAAAATTTTAAAAACGCCTCATCGTAAATTGGCCGACAGAAGGCAGTCTGGGGGCCCCTTAAGATTTTTATATCTAAAAAAGTGAAAAAAATGATCCAATTTTCTTAAAGGGGGGGGGTGCAAATTAGGGCCCTTTTTCCAAAAAAATTGTTTCTAAAATGATCATTTTTGGAGGTAATTCTATGCGAGAAATCGATTGCGCGCACTGCCAAATTGTGAAAACGCTTCCTTGACCCTGATTCAGGAAAGAAATCGGTGTATTGAAGCGAAAATCAATTTATTTACATAAATACCGATTTTCTTCCCTGAATCAAGGTCAAGAAAGCGTTTTCAAGGTTCGGGAATGCGCGCAATCGATTCCCCACCTAGAAAAACATAAGAATCGACGGTTTTCTCATAAAAATCCGAAAATGTTTGATTTTCGCTTCAATATACCCACCCATTTTCCCTGTCAAGGACGCGTTTTCATGCTTCGGGAATGCGCGGAATCAATTTCTCGCATAAAATTACCCCTAGAAACGTATTTTTTACAAAAATTTTCAAAAAAAATTTTTTTTTGAAAGTAGTTTCTTTTGAAAAATTGCGCCAAAATCGTAAAAAAATGCGGTTTTTTGGGTCACCCTGTAGTTCAAATATCGAAAGTTGATGAAATTGATTCTATTTGCAAAAAATTATAAAATTTAGATACAGTACCGAGCAAAAATCTTGGTGCATCAATGAAATTTATTACTTTTCATTGATGCACTAAGGTTTTTGCTCGGTACTGTAATTTTATTAGGTTATAAACATAAAAATAAATACTCTTCGACAGGTAAAATTAATAACCAAAAAATTTAGTAACAATTTCCGAAGACCCATAAAACATTAAGAAAATCACCAGATTGATAATCAAACTACCGATGGCAACAGAATGCGTAAACTGTGGTATCATATCGATCGACATCTTATTATGCATATAAGAAGATAAAATATGAAAAGAGCCAGGAAAAATCATTAAAAATATAAGAGCTAGGAAAAGGCCTAGGCGGATTTCCGCTGACATTCCAATGTCATATAAAAGAATATTGATACGGAATAACGATAGGGCAACTATGACCAGATTAAGCATGAGAAAAAAGAACTGTAAAAAACCGAGAATTGGGCCAAGTTTTTTCGAAAATAAAAGAAACATTAGGCCGCATAGACTAAGAATCCAAAACAAATAATTGAATTTGAAATAAAAAACTAAAGATAAAATGAATACATAAATAATAAAAAGTACTATGTTTCTTATTTCCAAGATATCAACATTATCATGAGAAATCATCAAAAAGATGGACGCAGTTAAAAAGTGAAGAGAAAATTTCATAAATACGACTTGAAATTTTACCGATTCATGCGCTTCGATCAAACGTATTAATTTCTCGGAAAATAATGACCATAACACGGAATTAAGAGAGAATACTACAAGTATACCATAGCCCAGTCCAAGTTTAGCTGGATCATAATCATGAATAGTCCTACCGAAAATTTTATATCGCAGATCTTTAAAAAAGACCAGAAAAAGAATCATAAAAGGCAGCCATATAGAAATTTTGCTAACATAGTAAGTCATTCTAGCAACGATATATAAAATTAATACAACATTATCAATTATTTTAGCATAATAGAAATAGCTAACGCTCTCAAGATAAAAATACAGCCAAACAAAATAGATAAAGCCTAGAAAGGTGATTAGACTTTTATCTATTTGCAAATAGATCAATACTCCAAACGGACCCACCACCAAAATAAAGAATAACAGAATCACAGACATCCAGAGAAGAACGCCTGTAAGACCAAGAATGTATTCTGTCACAAAGTAACAAAGCGATGTATATAAAACTATAATAATATTAAGATATATTAAAAGACCATCAATGTCATTCTCTGTCGGGTCTATATTTTTGGGTGTAAAAATCGTCGTAGAAAGAAACATAATGGCAAAAAGAGATAAACTTTCAACGGAAATCAACTGTAGAACCATCTTGGAAACTTCGAAATTTGACAAATTTTCAGTTTGAGTATTTGTCTTAGAAGTGGTTACTTCGGGGCTCGAAGGAGGAGATTCATAAATGACTTGAGCCATCAATTCCGTTACTTCATTCTTATTCCAATAGCTAGAGTGGGCTTTACCAATATCATTGAGCAGCTTTATATAGTAAATGGGATACGTTTGAAGCAGGGTGAGAAGATCAATTCGATCAATAGGGATATCTTCTAAGGCGTAGTCGATTCCTTTAGGCACATTCATTTTGTCTCCATGGCTTTCATTTTTTTCATTCAAAATTTCTAGACCAGGTCTAAAAACATCGGATTTGAGATCGAAAGTTTCTAATGGTAAGGACTTAACTAGAGTCCAACTTTTTGATATGCTAGTTTCAAAAAATTTATTAGCTTTCCAGAAAACAAAAAAATGAAACATGGATTTTTTAGGACGGTTTCAGGGTGTAGATACGTTGTCGAAATGTTTACCTGTTGTATAAGTCTGATAAAGCATTCTTAAGATAATTGAGAGCGGATGATTTCGAAAGCAAAAATTGCTCATGGTTTCCAGTAACATTAGGGAATATGGGCTCGAGCCGATAAGCAATTGGGTCTTGCGGGTGTCGAATGTTGAAAATTCGGCCTTGCTTAATGAAGTCATTTTGTAAAATATCTTGTTGAGTCATATTTGCATGAGCTAAGAATAGACCCAATGGAGAACCAATAATGAATAGATTTTTTACCTAAAAATGCTTTTCTGCTGTCTTTTTTCGATCATTTTAATAAATTTTTAGAAATGCAAGCAAAACTCGCATGTTCGAATGGAACTACCTTGACACTTTTCATATGAGACTACCTTAGGGTCAGCACACGCTATCGTTTCCCCACAAGCTATCGTACCAAATCATCGTGCCATCGTAAAATTAACGTAAAGGTACGATGAAATTGCCACAAGCTATTGTACCAATTTGGTACGATGCCATCGTACCTCGTACCACAGCTTGTGCCGTGCTTGTGGCGACCCTTAGGCCCTACGCAAGTTCATCGTACTGGCAAAAGTGATTTTTCGTCGATTTATAGTGTCTTTTGGGCCAGTACAACAGATGTGATGACATTTTAAAATAGTTTATATGAAAGTGCGACGGAACGCACATCAGTGCAATAGAACGGAAGCTTCTAGTTTCCAGTACGACGATCGTACGATGGAACCGCTGTACTCGTCGTACTGGGTACAAAGGCGTCGTACTGGGTACAAAGGCGTCGTACTGGCGAAAGTGTAAAATTGTCAATACAATGGCTTTTCCGTGGGACTTTTTTCAGTACCTGGGGGGAGGGGGTAAATCAATCCAAAAAAATTAATAAAGTAATATCTGGACAGCCCCTTACTTTATTGTTGAAATTGATACTTGTAGCATGATCTTTCAAAATATCGTAGGCCAAGACAGAGCCGAGAGAATGTGCCAAAATCGAAACGCGACCTCTTTCTTGAAATTGGCCTTTGTTTTCTTTTAAATCATATTTGAGGAATATTGAATATTTTCTGTTCATTTCTTGAAACGCTTTTTCGATAATCTGAAAATTAGGCTCTCTTTATGTGTTTTTTGAAAAATTTCCTAAATTTTGGGGAAAGCTAAGGGGGCTAATGTTTTTTCGAGTTATTAGCATCGACGCCGATTTGATGCTCTGCAGTGGAGGGGGTGGGGGGAGGGTGTAGCACTATTCACCTCAGCGTTAATCCCCCATTCCCTCTCGTCGTCCTCCTCTCTGGGGACCCTCTGCGTTACGATTTATCCCGGGGTCACAATTGGGTCCTCTTGAGACCCCCGTGCACACGTATGTGTACCTTAGGACTAAAAATTTTCGAATTTGCATAATAAATCACGTCGTTAACGATAGTGGTGGCCTCTTGTGCAAAACTGCCATTTCTTGCAGTTGAAAGATGTTTTATTAATTCGTCGTTCAAAGTTAAATTATGCCTCCAGGCGATGGGAATGAATGTAGGTAGGCTTCTCTTCTTATAGAATTTTTTGGCATACAAAGAAAAGCCATCTTTTATGCTTAAAAAATTATATATCTCACAGTAGCGTTAAACCATACTTCTTTGTATTCGAGACGATGTCTTCTTCTCCGTGGTGATGGCCAATACCATGAACAACGAAAACTAAGTCCAAAACTGGGGTTCTTTCTTCAACGTTTGTTGGTATCCATACATGCCCACGCTGAAGTCTTATTCGTGGTCTTGGATAAAATAAAAGCTGATATCTAAAATTTACTCTTTTGACTCAAAATATCTCAAACTGACGAATTACCGTGCTATGTTTTGAGTTGAAAGCGTTAAATAAACTTCCATAAGTACCACTGACGGATGAGGCACACGTTCAAAACTGACTTCTTCGTAATCAGAAATTACCATATTCACCGCTTAAAATTTTTCATCAATAGGACGTTTATAAAAATTCAAATCTGTTACAATTAGAATTATCGTCCCAATCGTTTTTTATCAGCTCATTTGCTTTATTTTCGATTATTTCGGAGTAAATCGGCGGAATTGGTTGAAATAGTTTTCTAATTCCATTCTAAATTCATTAGGTATGTCAAGGGAGCATACATTACCAACGGGGGGGGGGGGGGACTGTCCCCCCTCATGTAGTTAGCATTGAGCCAAAAGTTAAAAATTCACATAGCCTTGGAGCGGCAAAGCCAGCTGAGACTTTGATTCCAAGTCTCAAGGCTTATATAGCCGAGCCTCAGGATATAACCCAAAACATCAAAGCTATATAACATTTTTTTAAATAATATAAATGGGTGCCAACCTTTTTTTGGTCGACATCATATAGCCTCGAGGTAGCTTGTCCCCCCTTTTTGTTCATGTATGAAGGGCGGTCATGGGAGGGGGGGGGACCCGGTGTACTTCCCCTGTTTTAGTTTTTGAAAAAATTTTTCAAAAATATGAATTTTTCACAAACATTTATCCATTTTTAAGCATTTTTTAATAACTTTTTCCTTTAAAAAGTCAATTTTTCCTTGCCCCCCTTAGTTTGTTCCCAAAATTTTATTAAATTTTCGAAAAAAAACATAGAGGGGACCAAGGCACATTTTTCAATTGGACGGAGGGGTGACGCTAAAAATTTTTTGGGACCCCACCTGCACACGTATGGTCCTAGTCAACCCTTTTCTCTATGTTCTGGTCACTTCGCTATTTTTGAATAAAAATGTCTTATAAAAATTTACACATATTTCCGAAGTAAGCGCAACATCCATATCTGCAATTTCCCATAAGGCTGATGAAGGAGGAACCTTATACATCCAAAGGCCACGTAAAAGTAAATACATGCCATCATAACTTCCTGAATAAACAGATTTCAAATATGCCAAATTGTCATGGAAAATGACTCGATAATTCCCATTAAATATCAAAATTTCAGAAGAATATTTGGAATCTTTAGGCTTCTTCGACACCCGATACCATTCCTCTTCAACTTTTACCGACTCCAAAGCTAAATTAAGATGTTTAAACTTTACTTTTTAAGAATTTATTGACATTTTTTGAGGTATTTTTATGCGATGAATCGATTGCGCGCATTTCCGAAGCTTGAAAAAATACCAACTCGAGAACTTCTAAAAAGTTTTTCGAAATACGGAAACGTACGATTCAATGGTATCCATATTGTTTCGATTAAATTTTCTCTATTTTCTTTGAACTTCTTCCGATGATCAACCACTTCTTCCTTCCACTCATTAGTAAATTTTTCCATCGCAACATTGACCCATTCGTGCATATCTTGTTTACATTTTGAGTTGAGGCATGGAAATTTACGCGCGAACCAAATTGCCTCATCAGGATTAAAAAAGAAATCATTATTCGTTGATTCAACGCTTTCGTTAAAGGGATCTTGTGCTTGGGTCCAATAATTAGCGAAAAAAGCGTGAATAAAACCACCAATAACTAAAATAATTATTAGCACAAATATCGAAAGTTTTATTGCATCTCTTGGCGACATTAATTGACTATAAAATGATTGATTGACTATAAAAGAAGAATTGATTTTTACAAATTTTCTGTAAATGCAACAAACAAACTCTAAGCGAGAAAAATGCAATTGTGTATGTTTTATGTGATCGAGTTGAAAATCACACTTTTGCTTCTTTCAGCCCATCTTCTCTAGTGTCTCAGGGCTCGGGACAAACGCCAAATTCTGTGTGTATAAGACTATTATTTGTTGCTAAACGCGTTTTTTCAGCCAGCTTGTCTGTCTTTTCTGTTGGTTCCACTCGACTAAGACATTTAATAAATTTAGGTAGCAAAAAGATAAAAAAAAAGCTAAAATTTATATAAATCCTAAGTTTTTTTGTACAAAGAGGGGAGTTAACAAGATCTGCATTTCAGAAAATGATTAGGCTATAGCGAACCAATTGATGATGGTTTTGTGAGCCAAAATTGAACGCACACATTGCCTTTTATTCTTTTATCGGATTTTTTTTCTCGTTTTTAGTTTTATCCTACTTTTTAGTGAAATTAATAAAATGAATAATCCAATTGAAGAACTTTAAGACCTTAATCTTCAAGACCTCTACATGAAGCTGCAGCTATCCCACAATGATTTTGACGATTGGCTTATTACAATGGGACTACTGGATCACAAACTTGCGACTACGGCGGCAACCAAATGATGTCTGATGGTATAAATCGTACATGGATATGTCACAAGCGCCGATGTCTGCATTGTAACACAAAGTCTATATGCTGATACCTTCTTCAAATAATAAATATGCATTAATCGAATTGTTTCATTTATTTAAGCACACCCTGTACCTTATACCTTGCCACAAACAGATTGTGAATTTTTTATACATTAAGCCTTAGAAACTATTTACCATAAAATATAGGGACACTTTCTTAATAAATAATCACATTTATCGGGATTAATCAAGTAGGATTAAAAAAATATTGCTGTTAAAAAAATTACACTAATATTCAATTCAATCTAACGCGTGTTGAATAATTAGCTTTCGTTGTAGAAACGGTGAGAAATAGTTTATAAAATATACTTCCTTTTTCATATTTTCTTCATACTTCCTGCTTCATATCTTCTTATTTCCTGGTTTCATTTGATCACATTATCAAGTTTCTAAACGTTTGAAAATATTTCACACAATGGGAGAAATAATATCATCAAAAATATATCATCCAAAAATAACGGAAATCTATAGCATTCTTTTGGATGTGAACGGAATATTTAGCTTAATTTGTTTCCCTTTTCTTATTTATGCAATTATGACCCAATCAAAAAGCCTAATGAAGGCATATAAATGGCAACTTCTATATTATGTTACTGTCAGCTATAGTCTAGATTTATTATTGACTGTTTGGAAGCCTGTCTTTTTATTTCCGTTATCTATTGGTTATTCGATAGGTAATAAAAACCGATGAAACTTTTACTTTTAGGCTTTTCTCAAGCACTAGATTTATACCCTAAACCTATATCATACATAGGCAAGGGAGCCTTTAAACATAAACTCTAGACTTGAAATTTAGATCTAGAGTTATCTTTAGAGCCCCGTTATAGACCTGTACACTAGATATTTATTTCGGAGATCTGAAAAATGCTTAGATTCTAGGGTTGAAATTTAGACATGAAGATAAAAATCTATTCAGTCCCAATAGTTTGATGGTCTAGCTTGCACATAACCTACTCTAGTCTAACAAAGATAAAATTTTAATAAAACTTTTTAAGGATGGACTCAAATATTCGGCTCTATCGGCATGATGTTCCAAAATGTGCTAGTCTATTTTATATTAGTCAACATGGTCTTTACAAACTATTTTATGATGCTATATCGTTTAATAAAAATGTTTGGCGACTATAAAGATTCGGTTTTCCGAAGCCGTTTTAATTTCCTAGCGCTTATGACTGTTATATATATTGGTGCAACAGTTGCAATAATGTCACCTATGTCAAATCCAACAATGAGTCGCGAAGAAATATACAATGCAACACTAGTGTTCGATCGAGGCATTGCTGATTTTCTGTTGACGGAACCGTCGGTTTTTGGATATCCACCGGTATTTTTTGTCAGAGTGCAACAATATAGCATTGTTATATTGATAACAGCTGTGATTATAATAATTGTAATAACTAGAACCGTTATTAAAAAAATTATTGAGACTAAAGTCAAAAAGACAAGAACTGATAAAACTTATCAGATGACGGTAAGATTTTTGAGAGGGGTGGAAGATTTTTCCTAATAGCATTTATAAACTTCCAGACATAGGTCCATTTTCAAGCCTAGATTCAAGCCCTATTTTGTTGTGTTACAATTTGAATTTAGGCGATGCTCGGCAGAGTCATGGAATATCAAATCCTTATTAATTGCATCTTCTTTTTCACAGTCGCTTATTTCTTTAACTTAGCTTTAATTTTTAATGTTTCATATAGTGGCCCAATTTCGTTAATTCTGTTCAATTTTGCTAGTCTTCATTCGTTTGCCGACACTGCAGTTATTTTGTATACAATAAAACCGTATAGAAAATATTGTTTATTGCTCCTCGAAAAATTTGGGCTTATCAAAAAGAACAAGGTTGCGACAACAACGGCGACCAATACCGTTAATACTGTAAATAAAGCTAGAGAAAGGGTTATTGAAATTATTGTACATAACAGGGCGGCAAGCAAAGCCTAAGGTTTTACTGTGGCTAATAATTTTATTAATAAATATTTAATTAAAAAACGACTTTAACAAATATAAAGACATGCTCGATGTATAAATAAATTTGCCTCGAGCGTCAGCGCTCGAGGAAAAGAAAGACAGAAAAAAATCTGTTATATAACAGATTTTCTGTTGTGTTGTACAACAGAATGATTCTGTTGTAATCTGTTGTGTAGTATTAATACAAAAGAAAAAACTGTTGTGCACAACACAACAGACAAATCAGTTAGGGTCGCCACAAGCTGTGGTACGACGGCTCCACAAGCTATCGTACCAAATCATCGTGCCATCGTAAAATTAACGTAAGGGTACGATGAAATCGCCACAAGCTGTGATACGATGGTACGACGCGGTACGATGGCATCGTACCAAATTGGTATGATAGCTTGTGGCGATTTCATCGTACTTTTACGTTAATTTTACGATGGCACGATGATTTGGTACGATAGCTTGTGCCGACCCTTAACGCAGAAGAAAAAACTGTTGTGTTGTACATAACAGAATCATTCTGTCGTACAACACAACAGTTTTGCACGTTAAAACTATTGTTCAACAACACAACAGTTTTAATACAACAGATTCAAACACTAGTCCAACCTGAAAACCAAGAATCAGTTTTCCGAGATTTTCGGTATACTACCGTTTTTCGATGCGTTCTTTCAAATGGCGTTGTTATTGAAAAGATTCAGCCATTTTTCAGCTACTTTCAATTTTTCAAATGATGACGCTTAGATTCGGCATGTTGTTTGATTCGACTTTCACCATCTTTTGCCAGCATTAAATCCATATTACAAAGTTCCAACGAAAGAAGTCATCTCCTTTTTTAAAAGAAACAATTCCCGCATATCGTTCAAAATAAGTTGAGTGCTATTTAGACTTTCTTCTGGTCGAAAAATTTTATCTATTTTCCTCTTTAATTGCCTTTCATCTTCACTATCTTCCATTTTCATTGGTTTTGGGCCATATAAAGCATATAATTTTTTATACACAAATTATATAAAGAAAAGGCTCAAAACTAGTGAAAATGAAGTTTTTACCCCGATTTTTTTTCGTGATCAGCAATTTATGCTTGATCTTTTAGGACACTAAACAGAAAAATAATTTTCCGACCCAAAAATTGATCCAAGGGCTCCCCCCTTACGTTTTTGGGGTCTCNATCAGCAATTTATGCTTGATCTTTTAGGACACTAAACAGAAAAATAATTTTCCGACCCAAAAATTGATCCAAGGGCTCCCCCCTTACGTTTTTGGGGTCTCTGGTACCTTGTTAGCGATTTTTACTTTTTTTGAAATCCAGCTCCAGAAAAGGGAGCTTGGTCAGGAATGTCGACCAGGAACTCTAGTTTATTTTTATATGCGACTTGAAGCTCTCGTAGTGAGAAAGTTTCGAGCTAGAGCCCAAATAGTGATTTTTAAAGGGGAAAAAATTGTTATTTTTGGTAAGAATGTCACTTTTCTCGAGAACTATAAAGGCTTGGGTCATAGTCGAGGTGTTGTTGGAAAGGGGAAATTATAGAGGCTCTTGTCTTAATACTATAATAATCACATTTATCGAGATTAATCAAAAATATTGTTGTTAATTTGTTGTAGGATGTAACTAAAAAATATTGTCGTTAAATAAATTATACTGAGCAGTAACGATTCAATCTAACGCCTGTTGAAATAAATTATACTGAGCAGTATACGATTCAATTTAACGCCTGTTGAAATGACTAGACGACAATATGTTGTTATACGGTGATAAATAGTTTATAAAATATACTTCCTTCTTTCCTTCTTCAAAGGAAGTATATAAACTATACTTCCTTTCTTTCCTTATTCATATTGTCTTATTTCCTGGTTTNTTATAAAATATACTTCCTTCTTTCCTTCTTCAAAGGAAGTATATAAACTATACTTCCTTTCTTTCCTTATTCATATTGTCTTATTTCCTGGTTTTATTTTATCATATTATCAAGTTTCTAAACGTTTGAAAATATTTCACACTATGGGAGAAATAAGTTCATCAAAAATATATGATCCGAGAATAACGGAAATCTATAGCATTCTTTTGGATGTGAACGGAATATGTAGCTTAATTTGTTTTCCTTTTCTTATTTATGTAATTATGACCCAATCGAAAATATTAATGAAGGCATATAAATGGCAACTTGTATATTATGTTACTGTCAGCTACAGTCTAGATTTATTATTGTCTGTTTGGAAGCCTGTCTTTTTATTTCCATTATGTATTGGTTATTCTATAGGTAATGAAAACCGATCAAACTTTTTATTTTTAGACTTTTCTCAAGCACTAGATTTAAATCCTAGACCTATGCCAAACATAGGCAAGGGGAGCTTCTCCTTCCTCAAACCCTCTCTCTAAAAGGCGACAATTAAGGAGATCTCCGAGATATCCTTAATTATGTGGAAATGTCTGCTCGCAAATGTATAATAAAGACGCTGGCGGCAGCATATACATATCAAAAATTGGGATCACCGACAGGGGATTGAATGGGGAATACATACCTATAAATCGATGTTATATACAGGCTTATGGTCAAGCTGTTAACCAACTGAGCCATTGATCCATCATTGGAAGCAGCGTTCTATGATCTTGTCCTTCTCGTTGAGCAGCTCCTTTACTGTATCATGCGTAAATGTTACATGCGCTAATATACTTGCGCAAATG
>OZJO01004776.1:0-55615 GCA_900406225.1 Acrobeloides nanus | reverse complement strand
TTTCGACTTTTATTCGACTTTCGAAAGTTTTGATATCGACTTTATTGATTTTCAAATTGTTCGACTCTACTTTTTATTAATTTTAATATGGACCGGTTTCGGCTTTCGAAAAAGGATTTGTTTTGACCGGTTTCGACTATTGAACACTAGGGGGCGGGCTGGACCCAGGGTGACTTCTTATCAAGGAGTGAGTTATCGAAATTTCAGTCACCGAGATTGAACCTAGGGTCCAATCCCGGTGTCTGACTGCAACATCACGAACAAATTTTGTAATGTTTATAATAAAAATCTGGCAACGCTAATTATCGAGGATTTGCCGCTTATTGATTTCTGGATGAATTTATAAATACTACAGTATTGCTAGTTTTAAAGAAAACGTCGTTGATAGATTTTTTGATCTAAATAATTTCGATCATAGCAAGTAAATTAAAAATCTAACCTCTTTATTAACTGTCAAGAATATAAGCGAATTAACTGAGCTATGTATAATAATAGCAAAAGGGACCTCGGGATAAACATTTCCAAACGGTAAATATGGTGGCAATATTCTCATACCTGCCCAAGCAGCTAAAATTTTGGTATAAAGAGTAACTCAAATAAACCGGACCACTCATCAATTCTAAATGGAACTATCGTTTTTAATAAATAAAAACTTGAAAAATCAACTTCCCGGGGGTAATTTTAGGTAAGGAATCGATTGCGCGTATTTTCGAGATGTGAAAATTTTGATTGACATTGATATAGGTAATTTTCTCTTCAATAATCGCCCCTTTCCTGAATCACAGTCAGAGAGGCTATTTGGATTTTTGGTTTAAGCATTATTTCCCTAAGTAATTTAATGTTAGAAATCGATTGTGCACATTTTTGAAGTATGGAAACATTTCCTTGGCCCTGACTCACTTCAATACGCTCACGCCCTCCTGAATCATAGTCAAGTATTATATTGAAACGAAAATTACCTGTATCAACTAAAATTTTTCACACTCACGGCTGACCAAAATGGGAAAAAAGTGGGGACAGGTGAAATTTTTGTAAAAAACGTTTTCTCTAATACCTAATAACATAAATTTAAAAAATAAAAATTTTATCTGCTAAAACAAAAAATTTGACTGTTGCGAAAATTTTTCGAAGTCCTGAACAGGAGTATGTAGACAAAAAATTGGATATCTATGCGAATACGTCATGAAATCCAATCATTCTTTTTTTAAAATTTTCTATACGTTTAAATCTTTATTTCCAATAAGAATTTTGGCATGTTTTACTTTTTTTATTTTTCTAAAAATGCGTTTGAAAATTAATAAAAATAATGAAAACAATGAAAACTTCAAAAGACGAGAACTTTTTTTTCTATAAATCCGATTTTTATGGTTTTGGGATCAAAAAATTCCTCAGATTTTGTAGAAAAAAAGTATCAGACAAAATCTTTTTTACCAACGTAGAAGCTGAGATATTCAAAATTTTAACCAAAAAAGTGGTATGTTTTGGACAAAAATTTGAATATCTCAGCTTCTACGTTAGTAAAAAAGATTTTGTCTGATACTTTTTTTCTACAGAATCTGAGGAATTTTTTGACCCCAAAATCATAAAAATCGGATTTATAGAAAAAAAGTTCTCATCTTTTAAAAATTGCGTTAACCAAATAGTAGCTTAGTTCATAGCTAATTTTAAAAAGTTCTTTATAAATCTGCTACTTTAGTTAAGTCGTTATAGTCTCGCTTTTTATACAGAAGGCTCAGGTTCGACTCCCACCTGAAGCAATTTGTTTTGCGTGATTATTTTTGATAAAAATTGATTTTTTGAAATTTTTTATAAAAATGATCAGAAATTGTTCGGAATGGTTTAAAACGGTGATTTTATACAAAAATAAGTCGTTTTACAGCTGTTTTTCACCTGTCCCCACTTTTTTTCCATTTTGGTCAGCCGTGCACTTCGAAAATATGCACAATCGATTCCTAACTAATATTACCCCGGGACGTTGATTTTTCAAGTTTTTGATTAAAAACGATGGTTCTGTTTATAATTGATCGGAGGGGGGGAGGGGTCGGATTCATTTGAGACACCCTGTATGTAAAAAATAGTCTATAAGAATAAAAGCACTCTTACCTAGGATGACCGAATGCATTTGTAAGAATGGTTGCAGAATATAATGAAAAAGGTTGCAAATTGTTTGCTTGGGAAAAATGTTTTGAGAAAAACTTATTTTTAAGCTAAAATGCTCAAAAAGCTTATGTTTTTTTTTTGAAAAATGCCAAATCTAGTGGAAAATTTGGTGAAATTCTGTAAAAAGTAGCGCCACAGGCGATTTGTTGAAAAGTTTTAAAGCTAAAAATGCTTAGAAAATTACATTTTTTTAACAAAATAAAATTGGTTGCAAATTTTTTAATTGGTTCATTGTTGTTCAAGACCCAAAATGGTTGTGTAGCTCTCTATGTTGATCATATATTGTCTGTTTATATGAGAGTTCATAGTTTATCGAGAGACGGCTGTTCCTCTTTAACACATCAACTATCCCACGGGCTAGCTTTTCCTTTAGTCTGTTCTCTCGATTATCTATGGAACTCTCTCTGTCTCGATATGTGGTGAATAAATATTGTTTTGTTATAACAGTCGTCACAACATCACAAAAGAGGCTCTAGGAAAATTGGAAACGGAAAATCTGAAACGGAAAATTGGAAACGCAAAAAAAGCACTAAAAGCGGAAAACTGGAAACGCTTAAGCGTTTCCAATTTTCCGCTTTTAGTGCTTTTTTGCGTTTCCAATTTTCCGTTTCCAATTTTCCTAGAGCCACAAAAGAGGGTCACAGTTGCAATTCAGTCATTCTACTCTTACCTATAGCAAAAAAGGAGAAAGCAGCAAATTGTATAGCATAACGAACTTCTTTTTTCCTTCTTTCGTCAGCCAGATTAGTATGAAATTGTGGATTGAGTTTTTTATTTGTATGGCGCACATAAAACCATATCTTAAAAAATTATATTTGAACATTTGACTAATAAACATGCTTACAATAGTGTAACAAGTGAGCGAAATCGCTGCTGGAACTGTATTTTGTGGAATATCAACCCAATCGTTGTACGGCGCTCCTTTGTCGAAAAATGATTCCCAGTAACTTGTATAGTCAAAAAGAGGACTGAATATTATTAGTTGTATTCAGTTTTGTGTAAAAAAACTTACGCACAACACGGTAAAACTTTAACAGAAATTATAGCCACTAAAAATCCTGAAATAAAAAATAAAATCGCAAGCGCTAGAACAATCTTCCGGGTAAAAAGTTTTCCAAGTCCTTTATAAAACACAATGGTGCACACTCTAAAAGTGTTATAAATTTTTAAGAGACGATGTCTCGAAATTTCGAACCGGTCTCGAACGAAAAATAGTGCATTTTTGGGTACCTCAAAAATGAGAAAAATTGCTTTATCTTCACAACTTTGAGGTTTTGAATAGGGGTTGTACAAACAAAAATAAAGTAAACTTTATCAGCTTTCCAACGACACCAAAACCATCTAGACGGATTTAAGATATGACCATTTGAAGTTGGGGGTACGGTGTCCCAGGATTTCACCGACTTTTAGTTTGACCGACCAAGTCTTTTCATCGACTTGCATTTCACTGATTTTTTTTTCACCGACCTTCATTTCATCGACCACTCTTTTTACCGACTAGTAATTTGACCAATCGTCATGGCCTTAGGGTTAGGCTCAGGACTTAAGGCTTAAGCCAAGGCTCAGGCCTAGGCTTATCCTTAGACCTTAGGCATAGGATTGGGCATTAGACTTAATGCTTAGGCTCAGGCCTTAGACCTAGGCTTAAGCCTTAGGCTCAGGCCCTTGGCCTAGGCTTAGGCCTTACAAGAAGGCTTAGGCCTTGTTAGGCTAAAAGTCTAAGCCTAAAGCAAAAGTCTAGGTCTAAAGCCTTAGGCCTATCTTATCCTTAGGCTTTAGGCTAAGGCCTCAGGCTTAGGAATTCTTAAACTTTTCTAATTAAATAGAAATTAATGGTCGATGAAAAAAAGTCGGTGAAATACAAGTCGGCGAAAAGACTTGGTCAGTGAAATGAAAAGCCGGCAAAATCCTGTGGAACCTGAGGGTACATTTTTCGAGATCAGACGGATCTCGACAAGGAAAAGTCGGATTCAAAAATGGACTTCAGTTTCGTGTTCAGCGACATCGAAAATCTAGGATATACCATGGTTTCAAAAATTGATTCGAATTTTTCTTACTATGGTCACCCCAGGTTCGTGATTTCGAGACATCGTCTCTTAAAAACTAAATTATTACCGATTTATAGCAATTATTGCTGAAAGTTGCATATCAGCGTACCATGCAGCTAGCATTATATAGGAAAGTAACCGGTTCAATGTACTTGTCGGTTCGAATAGTTGCATCTAAAATATTGAACAAGTTGAAGATAAAGTCAAAGTTAGAGTGAGGTCTCAAATATAGTGAGCGGCCTAGAGGTCTATTGTACAGGTAATGGCTCATTTTCAGAGAAAAAAATTTTGAAAATTTTTTCACGTGGGTGGCCCACCTAATTGTATAGTAGTTCCAAAAGTTGTACCGCAGATTCCCAGATTTCAAATGAGTGGTCAACGAAGTCTTAATTCAATTCTTATGAAAAGTCATAGTTATTATTAAATATGATATTTTATTAAAATGTCGGATTTGGGAAACTGTGAATAGATGGCGCAGCGTCAAAATCACTCTGCAACATCAGTTTCAGTTAAGTATAGTTTATTACTTACTTGTAAGACAACACTAGGACCTAAATATAAGCCAGTTATAGACGCTTGAATGCAATTGCATACAATGTTAGCAAATGCTAAAATGTAAATACTGCTAGACGATGAGCTTAAAAGTTGTCCTTTCCACATAATGAATAAAATAAAGATGTCTAATGCTAGTACAGACAATGCTAATATCACGATGGCAATACCAACAATTGAAGGTATGGTAAGGAACATCTTGAATTACAGTATGTGTTAAAAGTTCGTATGTTTTGAGAGCTAAAAAACCCGATTTTACGTTGATTTTTCGAATTTTTCAACCTGTCTAAACCACCCCAGATAATTTTTTCGCTTAAATTTTAATGCTAGTCCATGTATTTCAACATGGAGAACATTTCTAGCTTTGTTTTGAAAAAAGTCGAGAAATTTGGGGAAAAAAAATTTTCAACTTTGTCGCCCATGTAAAAATTGAAGTTTCTCGAATTTTTTCGAAGCTACGATAGAAATATTCTCCTTATTGAAATACATCTACCAGTGTTAAAATTTGACCGAAAGAATTATCTGGGATGTTTTAGACAGGTTAGAATATTCAAAAAATCAACGTAAAATCGAGAGTATTGAGCTTCGGTTTGAATTTTTATGTTCTCTCATTTGACTTGAAATGACTTTTAAAAAACTTTCCATGCTATAATCTCACTAAATAAATTCAAGTTGGAGCCCGCTCGAACTGTTTAAGTCAATCTTTGAACGTTCAAGAAAGTGTCTCTTAAAAAGGGCAATAGGATGAAATCTTTTTTAGGACATTCCGCATGGACTTTTCGCACAAAGTCAAGATCTCAACAAAATGCGCAATGCCTCAAAAAACTGATATGAGCATATGAAAGAGCAGAATTAGTTCTGTATAAATAAAAAAATTTCATTGCAAATGGCTTTTCCTACACCGAAATAAAGGGTTTGAAAATTCGAAAAATGTGCGGAAAGTCCGTGCGGATTCAATTTGTGCTGTGCGTTCCGATCTATTGACTTAAAAAGGTAAGTCTAAGCGGCATTTATTAATGATTAAATATCCCTAGTTTTGCAAAGTCGACTTCGAAAATATGATGATAAATTGAATATCAATATACTCTTTCTTTACATGAAAGTACGCCTCATTTATTTTGTATGCTGATAGTAAGCTCTACATAAATGAATAAACAAGTGAACCTTGTTCACATGGTAACAATATTTTTTGTAGCTAATCAAGCAAAAGTAGATAGTACAAGATTTTTCAATTGTTAAAAAAATATATATCCTTTTTATATTTACGGATGAAAAATTTAGATGACTAATAAGAACAATGGTGAGCTTAAGCAAAATAAGTTTTTATAATTAAGAAATTAAGACATTATACAAAAGGTGTTGATTTTCAGGCTGAAAACTAAATAAAAAAATTTAATGAAATCACGCTATACTATATTCAAAAAAGTGGAGTTGGATCTGATAGTGATGTAGGGAGAAGGGTCACGAGAAACGGGCACTTTGACCCTATCAAAAATCAGAAAGAGTATCATATGATTTTGTACAGCCTTCGACCGGCCAAACATAAGGAGGACCGTTATCCCCCCTTTACCTTTCTTTCCTTCAAGTACCACACCCCTCCCTACTCCATGCACTACCCCTAATAAAATTATACTACCCTTTACCATAGAGATGTTATAACGCCCCTAAAAAGGGAAAAGCCCGCTTTTTGACACCTCTGTCACCCTTTTTAATATAATCCCCTTTTTGTCCTTTTTATGTAAATGTATTAAAATATTTTTTAATTCCATTTTTTTCAATAAAAAATGATATTTTTTCATCAAAAATCGTTAAAAAATGACTATCTTTGGCCGAAAATGGCAATTTCATTCATTTTCCCCAAAAAAGTTAATTTTTGCTGGAATTTGGTTGAAAATTTACAACAAAAAATTGCCTCCTTTTTTACGACCACCCCCTCCGTCTTGAAAAAATTTGAAATTTTTCCTAAGGGCTTGTTTTTTCCGATTTTGAAAATTTTAAAAATTACATCTTGTTTCTATGTCGTTAAAAAGTTTTAAAGAAATATATTGACTTTAGATCAAAAATGACATTTTCTGATAAGGAAAAAGCTCTACGTCCGATTTCGTCGCAGAATACAGAAAACTGGAGAAAGATTTCCCAAAATTCCAGCTAAGCCAACTCTATACGAATGGGTCCATAAGTTTGATGAAACTGGATCAGTGAAGGGACCTATGTCCTACGAAAAAAAGGACCTACGAAAAAGGGTTTATCGAGCAAACTAAGATTTTATCGAGCTAATTTTATTATATATCACTTTAAAATACAGAACAATGAAATATCAAAACAGTAAAAAATATATAGCCACACAACGGAATGCATAGAAAACCTTGATCAATGGTTTTGATCACCAAAATCTTCTAAGGAGTCCTCGTCAACTTGCTTCCATTTTTCGGGGATATCAAATAATTCTAAAAAGTTGAGCAAAGGTAGAAAACATAATGCGCATCAAAGAGGAAAAAGGTGCAGGCAAAGGTCAAAATTAAACAAATTTCGCCAATCGACTCAGCTCGCCGAGCGCTTCAAAACGTGTACCATGTCATGGGGGTTTGACCCATGGCCGATTGGCTAACGCGCACGGCCTTTACTCATAGAGTGCGGGTTCGATCACACGGCTAAAAGTCTTTTTTTATTTTGTTGTCAAAATTCAATAAAATTTTTGCATATCCACATTTTTATACGGGGAACACGATGGCGCGATTATTTTTTCATGAAATTTGGAGGAGAAAAAAGTTTTAGATTTTTTTGAGATTTTCGATTTTTAGGGGCCGTGCTAAGGATTTTGATCTACAGGCGCAGGTTCGAATCCCGGCCCGGAAGGTCATTTTTGTGCAAATTAGTTTTTTTCGAAATTTTTTCACTTTCTACCGTTTTTGGAGCCGCTGATTCCGAATCCGATGGAATTTTTAAAAAATTCACTTCGGAAATACCTCATTTTGACATTCAGACGCATAAAAATTGGTATATAAAATTCAAGTAATAAGCTTGAACAAATACAAAGATGAAAAAATATTCTACAATTCATCAGCTATTTCTTTAAAAAAAGCATCGAAAAATCTTTCATGATTGTCGAGCAATCATCGAAAGTATGGTGCGGTACTAACTTAGTACCATGCAAAAAAACTTAGAACTAAAGCTAAATTCGTATTTTCGAAGTGTTTTTAGCCAGAATTCACGATTTTTTTCATGAATAAGGTAGACTTTTTTTGAAGGTCTTAGTTACAGCCTTATTACTATAAAATACGATCTTTTTTACGTATTAGTAAGGTCAGGACTCTATTTGAATAAAAACTAGACTAGGTACTAAATTAGTACCGAAGGTACTAATTTTGACAACTCTAGTTACGGTTACCGATTCTAAATTCAAAATTATTCAAATTTCCACTGGTTGACAAAAGTTCTACTTTCGACACACAACTATTTAATTTTTATATCCTACATTTCCATGTTTTGAAATTTCAAAAATGATCACGGCAATATTGAATAATTTTGAATTTACAAACGGTAACCGTAACCAAATGCCTAGGCCCAAAACTCCATGATATGGTATCGACTTTTCAAGTTTATCCAAATTTTAGTTACCAATAAGTTTATTTAAAATATTTAAACAAAAGGTACAAAAGTCTACATACATGTAAGTAAATGTCCAAAAATATATCCTTAAAAAATTATAGTCTTGTATAGATATTTTCTGTACATTTTTTTACACCAATTGAAAATTTATCAACATAAAGATATTTTAGTTACATTCGACCGTCGATAACAGATCACGCTCGGGGAGGGGGATTATGTATTAAAAGTCGATCAAAACCGATCGGCTCGACTTGACCGACTTTTAGGCACTATCGTCTCGATCGGTTTCGACTTTTATTCGACTTTCGAAAGTTTTGATATCGACTTTATTGATTTTCAAATTGTTCGACTCAATTTTTCTTCGACTTTAATATGGACCGGTTTTGGCTTTCGAAAAAAAGGGTCTGTTTTGACCGGTTTCGGCTCGGTTTCGACTATTGAACACTAGGGAGGGGGGCTGGACCCAGGGTAACTTCTTATCAAGGGGCAGGTTATCGAAATTTCAGTCACCGAGATTGGACCTAGGGTCCAATCCCGGTGTCTGACTGCAACGTCACGAACAAATTTTGTAATGTTTATAATAAAAATCTGGCAACGCTAATTATCGAGGATTTCCCGCTTATTGATTTCTGGATGAATTTATAAATACTATAGTATTGCTAGTTTTAAAGAAAACGTCGTTGATAGATTTTTTGATCTAAATAATTTCGATCATAGCAAGTAAATTAAAAATCTAACCTCTTTATTAACTGTCAAGAATATAAGCGAATTAACTGAGCTATGTATAAGAATAGCAAAAGGAACCTCGGGATAAACATTTCCAAACGGTAAGTATGGTGGCAATATTCTCATACCTGCCCAAGCAGCTAAAATTTTGGTATAAAGGGTATCTCAAATAAACTTTTTAATTGGTTGCATGGTTGTTCAAGACCCAAAATGGTTGTATAGCTTTGATCATATATTGTCTTTATTATATGAGAGTTCATAGTCCATCGAGAAACGGCTGTTCCTCTTTAACACCTCAACTAGCCCACGGGTTAGCTTTTCCTTTAGTCTGTTCTCTCGACTAGCTATGGAACTCTTTCTGTCTCGATATGTGGTGAATAAATATTGTCCTGTTATAACCGTTCGCATAACATCACAAAAGAGGGTCACAGTTGCAATTCAGTCATTCTACTCTTACCTATAGCAAAAAAGGACAAAGCAGCAAATTGTATAGCATAACGAACTTCTTTTTTCCTTCTTTCTTCAGCCAGATTAGTATGAAATTTTGGATTGATTTTTTTATTTGTATGGCGCACATAAAACCATATCTTAAAAAGTATTATTTAAACAATTGACTAATAAACATGCTTACAATAGTGTAACAAGTGAGAGAAATCGCTGCTGGAACTGTATTTTGTGGAATATCAACCCAATCGTTGTACGGCGCTCCTTTGTCGAAAAATGATTCCCAATAACTTGTATAGTCAAAAAGAGGACTGAATATTATTAGTTGTATTCAGTTTGGTGTAAAAAAACTTACGCACAACACGGTAAAACTTTAACAGAAATTATAGCCACTAAAAATCCTGAAATAAAAAATAAAATCGCAAGCGCTAGAACAATCTTCCGGGTAAAAAGTTTTCCAAGTCCGTTATAAAACACAATGATGCACAATCTAAAAGTGTCATAAATTTTTAAGAGACGATGTCTCAAAATCTCGAACCGGTCTCGAACGAAAAATAGTGCATTTTTGGGTACCTCAAAATGAGACAAATTGCTCTATCGTCACAACTTTGGGGTTTTGAATAGGGATTGTTTAAATAAAAAATAGACTTTATCAGCTTTCCAACGACACCAAAACCATCTAGATGGATTTAAGATATGACCATTTGAAGTTGGGGGTACATTTTTTGAGATCAGGATGGGCCACCTGCCCGGATCTCGACAAGGAAAAGTCGGATTCAAAACGGGCTTCAGTTTCAAGTTCAGCGACATCAAAAATCTAGGGTATAAATGGTTTCAAAAATTGATTCAAATTTTTCTCACTATGGCCACTCCAGCATAGGTTACTAAGGGGGGGGGGTACAGTATCCCCTCACCACTCATCCTCGGACCTTCCGCCTTTATAGTCATGCATCCATCCATCATGAGGGTTCGTGTACCCTCCCCCTTCCAATTCATTCATCATATAAATTTTTGAAAATTTTATCATGTATCCCGTTGAAAGGTCATTCATCCATCCATCCTGAGGGTCCGGTGTATCCCCCCTACTGGTAAACTATGCACCCCAGGTTCGAGATTTCGAGACATCGTCTCTTAAAAACTAAATTATTACCGATTTATAGCAATTATTGCTGAAAGTTGCATATCAGCGTACCATGCAGCTAGCATTATATAGGAAAGTAACCGGTTCAATGTACTTGTAGGCTCTAATAGTTGCACCTAAAATATTGAACAAGTTGAAGATAAAGCCAAAGTTATAAAGTCAAAGTTAGAGTGAGGTCTCAAATATAGTGAGCGGCCTAGAGGTCCGTTGTACAGGTAATGGTTCTAATGGCTCATTTTCAGAGAAAAAAAATTTGAAAATTTTTTCACGTGGGTGGTCCACCTAATTGTATAGTAGTTCCAAAAGTTGTACCGCAGATTCCCAGATTTCAAATGAGTGGTCAACGAAGTCTTAATTCAATTCTTATGAAAAGTCATAGTTATTATTAAATATGATATTTTATTAAAATGTCGGATTTGGGAAACTGTGAATAGAGGGCGCAGCGCCAAAATCACTCTGCATCATCTTGAATTACAGGATGCGTTAAAAGTTTCCGTTAAGTATAGTTTATTACTTACTTGTAAGACAACACTAGGACCTAAATATAAACCAGTTATAGACGCTTGAATGCAATTGCATACAATATTAGCGAATGCTAAAATGTAAATACTGCTAGACGATGAGCTTAAAAGTTGTCCTTTCCACATAATGAATAAAATAAAGATGTCTAATGCTAGTACAGACAATGCTAATATCACGATAGCAATACCAACAATCGAAGGTATGGTAAGGAACATCTTGAATTACAGGATGCGTTAAAAGTTCGTATGTTTTGAGAGCTACACCGAAATAAAGGGTTTGAAAATTCGAAAAATGTGTGGAAAATCCGTGTGGATTCAATTTGTGCTGTGCGTTTCGATCTAGTAAGTCCAAGCGGCCTTATTAATGCTTAAATATCCCTCGTTTTGCAAAGTCGGCTTCGAAAATATGATGATAAATTGAATTCTATATACTCTTTCTTTACATGAGAGCACGCCTCTTTTATTTTGTATGATGATAGTAAGCTCTACACGAATGAATTAAACAAGTGAACCTTTTGTTCACATGTTAAAAATGTTTTTTTTGTAGCTAATCACGCAAAAGTATAGACGGATATCACAAGATTTTTTAATTGTTTAAAAAAATATGTATCCTTTTTATATTTAATGAATAAACTTAGATGATTAATAAAAACAGTGGTGAGCAAAATAGGTTTTTAGAATTAAGAAATTAAGACATTACACGAAAGGTGTTGATTTTCAGACTGAAAATTTTTTTAAATTTAATGAAATCACGCTATACTACATTCAAAAAAGTGGGGGTTGGATCTGATAGTGATGTAGGGAGAAGGGTCACAAGGACCCTATCAAAAACCATAAAGAGTATCATATGATTTTGTACAGCCTTCGACCAGCCAAACATAAAGAGAACCGTTATCCCCCCTTCACTTTTTTCCCTCCTTCAAGCACCACCCCTCTCTACTTCATGCACTACCCCTTGATAAAATTATGCCACCCTTTACCATAGGCATGTTATAACTGCACAAAAAAAGAAAGCCCGCTTTTTGACACCTCTGTCCCCCTTTTTAATATAATCCCCTTTTTGTTCTTTTTCTATAAATGTATTAAAATATTTTTTTAATTCCATTTTTTCAATAAAAAATGATATTTTTTCCAAGTTCCAGAAAATTCTGGAATTTTATTTTTGCTCCATCGTATTCAGCTCAAAATTTTACCCTAAAAACGTCTTACTTGTTTCTGCTCGCTCGACATCGTTAAACTTTTTAGAACAATTTCTACTTTTCTTAGTTCTAAAAATATAAATTTAAAGGGGGAGACCCATTTATACACTAAAATCCAGATTTGTTAAAAAACGAAGTTTTATGGTGTAGATCCGCCCGGGCGAACCTGAATGATTCAGATTCGCCCGAACGAATCTGATTCGCCTGCATATTCAGATTCGCCCGTAACATATACAGGGTAAAAAATAGCTGAAAAATTGATTCCGCACTCCTAAATTGTACAAACGCTTCTTTGACCCTGATTCAGAGAAGGAATCGGTGTATTGAAACGAAATCAAAAATCTTCGGATTTTTATGAGAAAACCTAAGAATCGACGGTTTTCTCATAATACGAAGATGTTTGATTTTCGCTTCAATACACCCACCACCTTCCCTGAATCAGGGTCAAGGAAGCGTTTTCACAATTTGGAAGTGCGCGGAATCAAATTTTCAGCTATTTTTCACCCTGTATCACTATAAAACTTCGTTTTTTTAAATCTGGATTTTAGTGTATAAATGGGTCCACCCCTTTAATAATCTATTGGGCAAAACAGTATAAGGAAACAAAATGTTCGTTTTGTTTTGCGCGTTCGATTTATTCACAAATCTATGAAACACTTGAAATAAATTTTTATAGTTATTGAATTTTTTTAATTGAATGTTTTCTTTTTAGTTATATAGTTATGAAGCTCTGAAAACAAACAAACGCCCCGTTTCTTTGCGATTAGAGATAAAAAATGCTAGCATATGCTAGAAATTGCTAGCATATTCGAGCATATGCTCGCTTAATCGAATTCCACTCTCAACTGACAGTAAGAGCATATAGTAGATGATATTGAAGCCACGGACGATCCAGAAGCTCTAGATTAACCACAAAATTTTGTGGACCTGTATCTAGTAAATAAAAGATTTTATCGAGCTAATTTTATTATATATCACTTTAAAATACAGAACAATGAAATATCAAAATAGTAACAAATATAGCCACACAATGCATAGAAAACCTTGAGAAAATTTCAACGGTTTTGATCACCAAAATCTTCTAAGGAGTCCTCGTCAACTTGCTTCCATTTTTCGGGGATATCAAATAATTCTAAAAAGTTGAGCAAAGGTAGAAAACATAATGCGCATCAAAGAGGAAAACGATGCAGGCAAGGGTCAAAATTAAACAAATTTCGCCAATCGACTCAGCTCGCCGAGCGCTTCAAAACGTGTACCATGTCATGGGGGTTTGACCCATGGCCGATTGGCTAACGCGCACGGCCTTCACTTATAGGGTGCGGGTTCGATCCCACGGCTAAAAGTCTTTTTTATTATTGTTGTCAAAAATCAATAAAATTTTTGCATATCCACATTTTTATACAGGAAACATGATGGCGCTATTATTTTTTCATGAATTTTCATGAAATTTGGAGGAGAAAAAAGTTTTAGATTTTTTGAGATTTTCGATTTTTAGGGGCCGTGCTAAGGATTTTGATCTACAGGCGCAGGTTCGACTCCCGGCCCGAAAGGTCATTTTTTTGCAAATTAATTTTTTTCGAAATTTTTTCACTTCCTACCGTTTTTGGGGCCGCTGATTCCGAATCCGATAGAATTTTAAAAAAATTCACTTCGGAAATTAACCGAATCGAAATTTTAATTTTCACCAAAATATAGGAGCTTTTCTACAAGAGAAATTGATTGCGCACATTGCCGGACCTTGAAAACGCTTAATTTTTTTCGAAATTTTTTCAATTCCTACCCCGATCCTGATTCAGGGAAGAGAAATGTGTATTGAAGCGAAAATAGGGTAATACAGGGATAGAGAAGCGTTTTCAAGACCAGGCAATGTGCGCAATCGATTTCATGCATAGAAAACCCCCATATAGGGTTATTTTGGTGAAAATTTAAAAAAATTGAAAATAATGAAAAAATCGCGCAAAAATCCAAAAAGTGACTTTTTTAGACACCTTGTAAAAACTTACCAAATGTTGTAAGGCCTTTGATGACAGTAACGTATTTGTTATTGTTTCTAATTGCAAGTTGGAAAGTTATCTTAGCTGGCGTTTTGCTTTTTTCAACTTTCTCCGTTTTCGGAGCACTTTTGCCACCTCGTTTCTGGAAATTAAATGAAATGATATTGAATTTTGTATAGTCTCGTATTCCCACAATCATTTTTATTTACCTGATCCTTTTCTTCACCATCGTCACCCTTTGAATCTTTGGTTAAATCAACTTCTGCAATCATCTCCGGTAGATTTTGCTCTAGCCACTGCCGACATTTATCTTTCTTGCCACTATATTTGCAATATTCGATTGGCATAGAACATTCTAAATTTTGAAAACATATTAAAATTTGATTTTGAAAATTTTCTCAAATTGATTTAGGGGTCGTTCACATATTACGTCAAGTTGGGGGAAGGGAGGGGATACGCTAAATGATGACGAGAGAGGAGGGGGTCAAGCCGATGACGACGTCATTCAATCTATAATGAAGGTTATTTAATCTATAATGAAAGATTGGAATAAATATAATAAACTGTTTATACCTCCACAATAATAAACAACATTCGAATATTTTACACATGGAGCAGGATCATTTGGAATAATTGGTGCCGAACTGGTTTCCGAGCCTGTTAGTTGGAATTCGTTCTCTGTTTCTGTCATTTTGATAAGTAAGCTAAACAAATTAAGTTTAAGAAAATTTTTTCATTAAAAAAAACATCGTAATAACGAATAAAATTACATTTAAAATTTCGAAAGAATTTCGATTTTTCCCCTTGGGTAAAAAATCTCATATTCAAAAAAATTTCCTCCAAATCGGCTGATTTTTTGTGCTATTTGAAAATCCCTGAATGACAGTTGATTAACATTCCTTGTTAGAATTTAGCCCTGATCATGATGCCGTCCCAAGAGAAGGGTTTGAATCGCATGACCAAAAGTTAATCCGAACGAATAACATTACGCGTTTTATATAAGAAGATGGTTAAAACCTGCTTGAAAGTTTACTCAATGTTCTGGCAGCAAAAAATCAAAACAAGAGTGTCTGATTTTTTCTTCTCCGATGAATACTCAAAAACATAGGTCAGTAAGGGAAGAAGACTCCCTTCCTGACCCACACACTCATGGACCCAAAATTGAGGGGGGGGGGATCACCGCATGGATCCCGCCGAACATATGAGGTGGTCCATAAAAATTGGGTGTCAGAAAACTACCTCAAGCTAAATAAATTTTCAGATAAAAAAAGGTCGGAAAGAGGGGGAGTCTCTCCTAACCACTCACTCATGGACCCAAAATTGAGGGGGCCCCCCTCAGTTTAGGTTAACAAGCCGGTTAACAAACCTTAATGGCCAAATAGTTAGGGCTACAGGATTCCAGTTTAATGTCGCAGTTTTGAATCCTAAATGTTCTGATTCTTTTTAACTTCTCTGCTTTTTAGATTTAAAAAAAAGAAAGCATTTTTTATAGCTCGCTGAGACGAATAAAATGGCGCTAAAATTATTGAATTTAAATGATGTTTTGGGTTATTGAAATGAAAACCCTGATTCAATTGAATCAGGGTTTTCGTTTCAATAACCCAAAACATAGTTCAAAATCAATCATTTTAATATCATTTTACTCGTTTCGGCAAGCTATAAAAAATGCCGTCTTTCTTTTTTTAAATCTAAAAAACAAAAAAGTTAAAAAGAATTAGATCGGGATTCGAATCTGCAACATTAAACTCAATCCTGGAGTCCTAACCATTTGGCCATTAAGGTTTGTTAACCGGATATTTTTTTACAACTTTTGAGAGCCGTGTCGGAGGGAGAAGAGCTCGGGAGTCTTCACAAACATCTCTTCTTATCCTCTCCGAGCGCGATAGCACTCGGAGGGGATAAGAAAGTAACGCTCGTTTTTCCAGTACTGAGTAATAATGCGATAATTTTTATGCCATTTTATAGAGCAAAGAGTCTCAAAGATTACGACGTAGACAACGACGTAGAAAAAAATTGAATTTGGTGATATTATAACCTTTTAAATATTAGATCGTCAAAGACTAATCTCGACAATTTGATTAATACCTTTCTAAAAAGCAAAGTGTTTAAATATGGTATCCAAGATCACGGATATGTATCATTGGTCACGCATTGATCGCATTAGAATACTAACTTTTGACATTTTGCATTGTGACGATTATATTCCAGAAAAAGACACCTAAAGGCGACATGAAACGAAAATTGTTGTGATTCGCTGAAATAAAATCAATTATTTCATTATTAAATTATCATGTCGTATTTATTGCCATTTAAGTTCTATGATTACTGGAAATGTATGATATATGTCATTTCATAGAACAAAGAATCCCCAAAGGTTATGACGTAGAAAAAATTAAACTAAGTGGTATGAAACAAATAAAGTTAAAAGAAAGTTGCTGATCTTTTATTTTTTGCATCTTTTTAAGCGTCAATTGTACCAATGGATTCGGCTTAGAAAAAAAAATTGAATTTTGTGACGTTCAAACCTTTTAAATATTAACGAGTTCTCAATTTAATTCCTACGAGAAGCATGCCAATTACAAGAAACCCATAAATTTTCCTTGGGTAACACACAAAGATGGGGTCCTAGACTCCCCATAGAAATTATTCTCGAAAAAATTCGTTGTGCATATTGATCTGCATAAAAAGTTTGTCCATTTGCACCTAATGTAACGCAGTTCATTTGTGTGTTAATTCTTGGCCTATCATATTCAGCATGAAAACTGGTGTGGTACTGTAAAATGAAGCGCGAGTGAATTGCGTGTTAGAGAGATATCAATTTTTTAAATTTATGGCAATATTCTACATGGTGTCCCAAAAGGGCAATTTTGCGATTTTTTCAAATTTTTTAATTTTCACCAAAATACCGTAAAACTTTTAATAGAACCTCATGGGGCTCTATTAGAAGGTGTTAATAATTGCTCTTTTAAAAATCGAGTTTAAATGCAAAAAAGAAGAAATGGCTCCGCGCGGGATTGAACCCTCGACGTTATACGTGTTGGCGCCACTCCGCACTTTGCTATGTAACCGGCACTTTTTATTAAATCTCTCTGTGAAAAACATTATATTTGATGTTTTCTTTGAATGATGTTTTTCCATAATAGATGTTTGAGATTGATATAGAAGAATTCGGATCAAAATTTGATCAAAATCAAAACATTGATCAAATTTTAGCGTTGATCAAAATTTTGATCAAGTTTTGATCAGATTTTGATATGGGAAAATTTCCGATCTCTACATTAAACTATTTATTAGTATAATAATCAATAATGGCAACTTGTAGATCACCAACATTTGATTGTGGAGCTACGATATTTGATTGTCTAGCTACGATACTTGGTTGTGGAGCTACGGCAGCTGTGTGCATTTTTAACCCACTAAGAATTTTTGAAATGACATTCTGAAAACTTAATTCATCTTTAAAGCCTGTAATTTTCGCTATTCCAGGAAAAGCCGTGAAGAAACATTTGCGTAATTCTTGATGCTTTGCCATGCATATGAAAATTCCAGTACACGAGTCAACACCTTCAGCCAAACCAATTACTAAAGATACATAACCAATTACTCTAGGATCGTCCGCATATACTGTCTAAAAAATAAATACAAAGTTACCTAAAAAATGGGAACGATGCAATTTTGGAAACCTTTCTCTGAATCAGCCCAAAAACGTTTTTTGATGTTTTTTCGATATACAAGGGAAATTCATTTTTAAATTTTCTATGAGTATTTGCACAAGTGTTTTTACATGTAATAAAAGCAAGAAAAAACTTACCTCAGAAATAATTAATACAATCAGTGGCAAACACCAAAAGATAGCATAGCCCAACAACAGTAAAGATATTGATGAGAAAACTCTCTTCTGTGCTGCCATCGATAATTTAATATCACGATCTGTAGATTTTGATTTTTTAATGATCATTATTATGGTAATAGCGTATATGCCTAAAATTTTTTAGCATAATAAATTTAGTTATAAAAATTAAGACATAAAGGTTGTTTTGATTTGAGACGAGGGGTACTGAACCTTCAAAATCGAAAAATCTCAAAAAAATCAGAGGACCGTTGTGTAAAAAATTTCTTCGCGCCTTCGGCGCGATAGGAGGCTCAAGCCTCCTCTATAAGTCTTTATCCTTGAACATGTGGAATCCCCTGGCTCATGCGCGTTGTGCATGTGTTAAGACGCTAGAGAGTCATATGAAGAAAAGAAATTTCGCCGAAACACTTACCAAAAATAAGTAGGGCTATAGTTACTGCAAATACAACCCATGTATGTACAAAAAAATAGGTTCCTGCAGCTCCGGCAGAACATTCTGGTGTCGGAGTCTTATCAAGCTTAAACATAGCAATAAATACAAAAAATGATGCACAAATTGTACCACATAACGCCGTTATATAGACTCGAGCCTAAACGGAAATAGTATTTAAAAAATGAAAATTTCGATTTGAAAAATAAGTTATCACTGCGAAAAATCCGTTAGATAAGCCCGTTTTTGTTGGAACTGTACGAAAATGAAATCCTAGGGCCAAAAATGGCTTGCTCAAATCTAGATATTAAAAAAGCTTACTTTTGAATTTGATTTATAGTAACTGATAGGCCATTTCACAGCCATAAATCGGTCAATAGCCATGGATAGAAAGATGACTTGTGAAAAAATGATCCCGAAAATCTGAGGCAAATCGAGTGCCATACACAAGGGGCGAGAAAAACTAGTTAGATTTGTTGCTCTGATATGAAAGGAATAATATGCTTGAGCAATTAAACAAATCACTAAAGATGTTATTTTGTAATCTCCTGTCTTATTCATCTAATTTGGAGAAAAGACTAGCTTAACACTAGTTTAAAGGACCAGACCAATCATTTACAACCATTGAAAAAATGATATACTCGGAAAGATCATGAAAAATTGAGCATTATTTGTTTTTATAGTATGTTCTGAATCGTTGTAGTTTTCGAGATAATTGCGTTTGAAATTTTGAATTTGTTACAAGCTCTTCGTTGTAATACACAAACTTTTTTGAATTTTTTGCGGAAAAATCGATTTTTGCATCAATTTTTTAAATTTCCATAAAATGAACATCGTAGTAATTTTTTATAGCTAAATGAGACAAACAAAATGACACCAAAATTATCCAATTTGAACATTATTTTGGGTTATTGAAACGAAAACATGAATCAGGGTTTTCGTTTCAATAACCCAAAACAATGTTCAAATTGGATAATTTTGGTGTCATTTGTTCGTTTTATTTAGCTATAAAAATTGCTACAATGTTCAGATTGGATAATTGTGGTGTTATGGAAATTTAAAAAATTGATGCAAAAATAGATTTTTCCGCACAACATTCAAAAAAGTTTGCGTATTACAACAAAGAGCTTGCACACAAATCAAATTTTAAACGCAATTATCTCGAAAACTACAATGATTCAGAACATGCCGTAACAACAAAAAATGCTCCATTTTTCATGATTTTTCCAAATATATCATTTTTCATATGATTGTAAATTACTAGACTGGTCCTTTAAGATTGTCGATTTTACTCCAAAGTTCTTTTATTTTATTAACAAATTGTATAAAGGTGCTGTTGTTTTAGCCACTCTGTAAAACAAAAATTTATCAAAATTATCTTACCAACTAAAATATCACAAAAAGCGTTTAAAGCGATTAAAGAATTTGCTACAGATGATCGAAATTTCTCAAATCGATATGTAATATATAGAATGATACTGTTTCCAATAAACGATATAGGAAATATTATGAATCGAGCCACCTGAACAGCAATACTATTGTCGGGTTGATCAGCCATCTGATAATAGAAATCTAAATAACCTTATTTATATATCATATACAGGGTGGACGAGCGATACCGGAGAGGTGATTTTGGCTCCATGCAGTGTCTCGAGTAAGTGACTTCGAGCTGCATATTGTAAGATTTTAATATTTTTTTATAGTATTACAATATGTTTAAAAAGTGTTGCATGCTTTATCCTCATATCTCAAGCTGTAGTAATGATTTTTCCATGAAATATTTTCAGAGACATAGCTATATATATGATATGAGCATATGAAAGAACAGAATTAGTACTGTATAAATGAAACAATTTCATTGCAAATAGCACCGAAATAAAAAGTTTGAAAATTTGAAAAATGTGCGAAAAGTTCGTGCGGATTCAATTTGTGCTGTGCGTTCCGATCTATTGCCTTAAAAAGGTTAATCCAAGTGGCATTTATTAATGCTTAACAATAGCAGGTTATGATTACGGTATTTTTGAAGCAACATTAATTGCTGATTACGATCCTTCAAAAAGTTTTTGAAAAAAAGTGTTCCACAGGAGTCTTAAGCCTCATCTTTGATGGGGTACCTTCAAAATTTTTATCGTTTTAGTAAAATGGTCATACTTCCTCATAGGATTGTTTTGAGACCTCATTGACCACTTATTGAAAAGCTGAAAATTTTAAAGCTTGAGACGGCAGCTATAAAATGTTACCAAGATCATTAGATTTGGTTTGATAACACTTGAGATATAGTCGAAACAAAAAATCATGACAGGGTGCAAAGTTTTTTTGCCGCTACTGTATATAAAAGTTGTAGCGCTGATTTTCAGCTTTTCAATGAATGGTCGACGAGGTCTCAAAACAATTCCTATGAGGAGATATAACCATTTTACTAAAACGCACACACGATTTACACAAATGAGATTAAAACAAGTAAACCTTTTTCCCATTAAGATGGTAGCAATATTCTTTGTAGCTAATCAGGCAAAAATTTAAACGGATATCACAAGATTTTTCGTTTTTCTAAGAAATGAAACAGCTTTTAAAGAAAATCTATCCTTTTACAGTTACGGATGAATAAATTTAGATGACTAAGAGCATGGATGAGCTCAAGCAAAATAATTAAGAAATTAAAGCATTAGACGAAAGCAATTTTAAAGTGCTTTTTTTTAGATCGACAAATTAGTGAAGCAAAAATTTAATGAAATCACGCCATACTACATTAAAAAAGGTGGGGTTGGATCTGGTAGTGATGTAGGGAGAAGGGTCACGAGAACCGGACACTTTACCCTATCAAAAATCATAAAAAGTATCATATGACTTTGTGCAACCTTCGACCGGCCAAACACAATGAGGACCATTATCCCTCCCCTCTTTCTTCCCTCATTCAGGCACTACTCCTTCCTACCCCATGCACTATCCACATTTTCAAATTTTTCACTACCCCTTGATAAAATTATACCACTCTTTATCATAAGCGGAATTCATACTTCCGTCGCGACGTGACAGTGTATTTTTGTGTCGCGAGTATGTCACGCGACGCGTAGTGACGTGTCACTAGTACTTGGTTTGAAAAGACGTTTATCCATCAACAATCCTTGGTGGTTCAATGACAAAGCAGAAGGTTTTTGGTCACATGGTGCAGGTTCGAATCCCGCTTGGAGCCAATTTTTTGCCACTCGGCCTTGTGTCGCGTCGCGCGACGTCGCGTGGTCAGAACTTGTGGCGTCCCATGTCGTTTATAGTTGCGTCATGCGACGTACATTCATAAAGGAAATTTTTTGATTTTGAAAGAAGAATTTTTTACCCTTTGATCCCCTAAAGGGAGTAAAACATCAAATTTCCAAAAAATTTTCAGAATCGCCTGAAATTTTTTATTCGTTGGGGTTTCGACATTGGAAACTACAATCTGAACTAATTTTTTAATTTTGACCTCAGTTACCCCTACGAGGTTATGCGACGTGGGGTTATACCACAAAAGGCAAAATAATTCGATCAGGTCTATGCAAACATTTTCATGCCTCAGAAATATTCATAATCTATTTCCTCGCTTAGAAAGACGGGTTTCCGGTGAACATTCGAATTTTAGTTAATTTTTGCTGCATTACAAAGACCACTTTCCCTGAATCAGGACGAATTCTCATGGCTTGACAATGTGCACAATCGATTTCCTGCATAGAAAAATCTGAAGAGGAGTCATTTTCACAAAGATTCAGAAACAACACACAAAGCACATTATTTATTGAACAACCCAATTGGAACATATAAACATATTGTGAATGTCGTCAAAATCAAAGGAAAAAATGAGCACTGATAATATCCGAATTGGCTATTGGACCAAAAGATACTCCAAATATTTAACTTTGCGCAGACCCGGGCTGCGCGCCTTTGTGTTTTTTTCATACGCTCAAAAATGGCGTGGTACGACTGTTATAAGCTTTTCAACAACTACATAGTTCTGCATTAAAGTTGTCAAAAAAAGTTTACTGATAATTTATTTCATATAAAGCAAATAATTTGCATTTTGTAAAAGTTCTTGATGGACGCTCGAGTTTGGGAGACGCATTTTGGTTGGATGCTCAACTCGAAGTAGGTAGAAATTAGCAAGACTTTTTTTCCAAATGAGTAGAAGCATTTGGAAAAAGGTCTTGCCAATTTCTACCTACTCCGAGTTTTTAAAAGTTGAGCAAAAAAGAAACTTTGCATGGATCAATTTAAAAATTTACAAAAGTTAATTTAAACATTCTGAGATACTTCTAACATCTCCGAAGTCGGCACACTACAAAGATTACCGATTCATTCTTGATATCGTAATCAGCCCATGTCATATGATGTTGAAGCTCTTTTCCTATAAAATTTTAAAATTTCAAAAAAATTCTCATCAATGCGGTATTATTTTTTCTCTCTTAGTTTTTCAATTTTTTGAGAAAATCTTGAATAAATCCCCTGGCCCCCTATACTCTTTTTTTTCAAAAACATGTTTTTTTTTAATTTGAAAAATTGGAGAAAACACAAAGTGGGCCGAGGGGTTGAGCCACTTCCGAAATTTTGCACCATAGAGAACTGTTATCGATAGAAAATTTTTTCAAACCAAGTTCTAGTGCTTTTTTGTTGAAAAAATCTATATTTTCCCTGAATCAGGGTCAAGGAAGCATTTTCACACTTCAGGAATGCGTGCAATCGATTTTTCGCATGATTTTACCCCTATATAGGCTGTTTTGGCAAAAAAATTTGTTTCGGAGATTAGTCCCTAAATCTTACCCCCCCCCCTCCCTTTAATATTTAATTCGCAATATGTTTCACAAGACCTGTCGAAAAAATGGCACTCCATGGTGCAGTTGATAGAGAAGCCGACCGTCCGATCTGGCAAGTTAAGCAAATTTGGGCCAGGTTCGATCCCACTATGGTAAAATTAGTAATTTCTAAAACTTTTTCTTTAATTGCAGTGAGAAAAACTTTTTACTCTCTGAAAATCAAATAATTTTAAAAAATTAGTTTTGAAAAAAAGTTTACTCTAGATGGATCGAACATAGGGGCTATCCAGATATTACGTTATCATGTTGGGGAGGGGGGAGCCCTCTCCACAAAAAGTTGATAACGCTAGTGCATTTTTGATAACATCGGGAAGAAGGGTCTAGAAATCCGAAAAATTGATAGCAAAATATCTGGACGGCCCCATACTAGCAAATGCCTAACTTACAGATCTGACAGATGGCTTCCTTATCCACTGGTTATAGAGGGACAACTTTTTTGCACTCATCTCGTGAAACAGACTATTTTGAAGTATGATTACAATGAAATCTGAAAAATACCCTTATAAAGTAGATGATGTTGCTCAGGCCCATTACAACTGGTGACCAATAAATCTAGATAGGCCAACTTGAATAAAGTGTCTTTAATTGCTTCATTAAGCTTTACTGCAATACGACGTCTATTTTCATTGAGAGTTTGAAAGATGAACACTTTCTAAAAGTAGTAAACACATTAAACTATTATAGTGTTTTTCTAATACCTTCTGATACTCTTTTGACATTGTTAATCTTTTCAAAATCACTTTCAAGTTTGCTTATAATTCCTAAAAGTGCTAATTATTAAGATACTAGCAAGATGTGCACGATTCGCCTTAAAAATGCCTCATGATGACCTAAAAATTTCTACAGGGTGCCCCAAAAAAATGCCAATTATGCAATTTTTGCACGATTTTTTTCAAGTTTTTTAATTTTCACCAACAATAACCCTATATGGGGTTTTTCTATGCGATAAATCGATTGTATTCATTTCCAATCCTTGAAAACGTTTCCCTGTATTAGCCTATTTTAGCTGCAAATCACACATCTCTTTCCTGAATCAGAGTCAAGAAAATGTTTCCAAGGTTCGGAAATGCGCGCAATCGATTCCTCGCATTGAAACCCCCTATAGGGTTATTTTGGTAATAATTAAAACAACTTGAAAAAAAACGTTCAAAAATCGCAAAATTGCTCTTTTTTAGCATCCTGTAAAATCAAATGTGCTCCCTAAAAGTACCAAAAATTCAGCCATTTTTGAGCACATTTTGAAAAATGAAAATTTTGATTCGTTAATTTTCATATTTGAAAAATATTTAAAAAATTGAATCTACACAGATTTATTCACATAATTATGGAAGAATCCAACAACTTCATAACTTCTCATTGCTCATTCAAATGAAATAAAGGTTTAGGCAAAGTTTATTCTTATAGATGATATCAAGAGGAACAAGATTTCGATCTCGCACAAATAAAGGGCATAAAGAATTTCGTTGTTTGCCAGCTAAATTTTGTTGTTTTGGCCCAAATATATGTGCGCTTATTGACGATTTGTAGGCATATACAATTTCTGGCAGTATAACTTTTCGTACAATTATGGTTCGTACGGATTTTTCGTACAGGTACTTTTCGTACAAACACTTTTCGTACGTTACTTTTCGTACAGCACACTTTTCGTACGACACTTTCGTATAAATATTTTTCGTACGAATTTTTCGTACAGGTACTTTTCGTACGAACTTTTCCTACTTGTCCAGGTACTTTTAGACACAAAAAATTTTTTTTTAATAGCTAGGATTTTTCTATGCGAGGAATCGATTGCTCGCATTCAAAAAATCTTGAAAACTCTTTTTCGACTACGAGTTCGTACGAAAAGTACCCGCACGAAAAATTCGTTCGAAAAATATTTGTGCGAAAAGTACTGTACGAAAAGTTTGTATGAAAAATAATTGTACAGAACAATTGTACGAAAAATCCGTACGAACCATAATTGTACGAAAAGTTATACTGCCCAATTTCTGATTATTGCGCAAAAATTGACCAAAGAAGATGGCTAAAACCTGCATGAAATTTTATTCAGTGGCAGCAAAAAATCAAAACAAGAGTGTCTGACTTTTTCTTCTCCGATGAATATTCAAAAACATAGGTCGGCAAGGGGGGAGGGAGTCTCCCCTCCTAACCCACGCACTCATGGACCCAAAATTGAGGGGGCCACCGCCCTCTTCCCCCTCCCTTCCCCCACCTTGCCGACCTATGCTCAAAAACTTCTCATTTTCATCTCTTATATAAAGCATATTCAATAATTAAATATCCTACTATTGGCTTGATCATTTGTCGCTTAAAAAATACATCTAATTTCGGTATTTTTTGTTCGTTTTCAATGAAATTTTTTCCGGTAGTGGGCAAGAGTGTATGCTGCGACATTAAACTGCAATTCTGGACTCCTAACTATTTGGTCATTAAGGTTTGTTAACCGGCGCATTTTTTTACAACTTTCGGGAGTCGTGTCGAAGGGAGAAGCACCCGGGAATCTTGACAAACATATCTTCTTATCCCCTCCGAGCGCGGTAGCGCTCGTTCTCCCAATATTTAGTAATAATGCGATAATATTTATGCCATTTTATAGAGCAAAGAGTCTCAAAGGTTACGACGTAGAAAAAAATTGAACTTTGTGACATTATAACCTTTTAAATATTAGATTTTCCAAAGATTGATCCGATAATTTGATTGATATCTTTCTAAAAAAGCAAAATGTTAAATATGGTATCCAAGATCACGGATATGTTTCATTGATTACACATTGATAGCATTAGAATACTAACTTTTGACATTTTGCATTGTGACGATTAATTATTTGCCGAAAAAGACACCTAAAGGTTGCATGAAGCGAAAATTGTTGCGATTCACTGAAATAAAATTAACGATTTTACGTTGGTTTTTTGAATTTTGTAACTTGTTTAAGAGGCAATGTCTGAAAAATCGCACAGGGGGTGAGAGAACGCCAAAAAGTGTTGTTAGAAACTTGAAGTCTAGGTTATTTTTATGTACCTAGAGTTTTATGTACCTACAACATTTTTCGATTTTCGCTTCAATACACCCACCCCATACCCTGAATCAGGGTAAAGGAAGTGTTTTCACGCTTCCCCCAGCGTTTTCGCAGCGCGGAATCGATTCCCCGCATAAAATTACTCCTATATACAAAAAATTTGGAAAGAATTTTTTTTTGCATAAAACTATAGGTATGCAGCATAGATCTTTAAAAGGTTTTAACGTCACAAAATTCAATTTTTTTTCTACGTCGAACTCATTTTTACAATTGGCGCTTAAAAGTCTTTTCTTACTTTTACTACATCGTGAAAACACTTGCACAAACACTCATAGAAATTTAAAAATGAATTTTCCCTTGTATGTCGAAAAAACATCAAAAAACGTTTTTGGGCTGATTCAAAATCAATGAAGTATTTTCGAGATTTGAAAAGGTGCGCAAACTATTTCTCGCGCAGATACATCCATAAGAAAATTGGGAAAAAATAACAAATTTTTTGGTATAAATATGATCGAAACATCGCACTATTTCCATTTTTTTAGATAATTTTGTATTTATTTTTTAGACAGTATATGCGGACGATCCTAGAGTAATTGGTTATGTATCATTAGTAATTGGTTTGGCTGAAGGTGTTGACTCGTGTACTGGAATTTTCATATGCATGGCAAAGCATCAAGAATTACGCGAATGCTTCTTCACGGCTTTTCCTAGGATGGCGAAAATTACAAGCTTTAAAGCCGAATTAAGTTCTCAGAGTGTTGTTTCAAAAATTCTTAGTCGGTTAAAAATGCACACAGGTTCCGTAGCTCCACAATCAAGCATCTTAGCTAGACAATCAACTATCGTAGCTCCACAATCAAATGTCGATGATCCACAAGTTGCCGTTACCATTTGAATATGATAATAATAAATTTATTTTATTTGTGTATTGTGCAAAGTGCTTGTGTGTTGTGTAAAATTTATTTTACTTGTATATTGTGTAAACAGTGTATTAATTATTATACTAATAAATAGTTTAATGTAGAGATCGAAAAATTTCCCACATAGCTGTACAAAGGGGGGGGGGGGTACTGGCGCCCTAAATACGACATGATTGCAGAGGACTCCGCCCATAGCTGTACAAGGAGGGGGTACCGGGCAAAAAATCCAAAAACGTGGCAAATGCCATATTTTCGTGTCAATGTAACATCCCTATCCCCCCCCCATAAAATTAGTCGTAGAATTTTTGCCTTCTTTTCATGAAAGACTATCTTAGCCATATAGTCTCGATCCCTAGGACAGATCGAAGCCTTTTTTATTTTGTTGCTGTTGAAATAAAATTTCTCTTTTGACTTTAATTATCCTAGTCCCTATTTTTAACCCATCACCCAAAAATAGTCTCATTATTCGCGCATTCCGCCAGCTTTCCAATGCTCATTTTCGACACAACCGTGTTTGTCTACACGCTTTCTCCTTTCGTTGTCCACATGCGTCTTTGTGCGTTTCCTCCCCATAGTTTACCATCTAAACACTCTCTCGATCAATATCTCGTGAGTTGACTTCCAGAATTGGCCACAGGCTATAGAAAAAGGATTATGCCATCCGGTCCGGCACCCAGTTTGCCTATAAGGCTTACTCGTGTAGAGAGTGCCGGACGTTGAACGTTCTCTGGCCAGCCGCGCTAGTGTTCGCTTTCTTGGGCACTTCATGTGGAGAATGAATATATGCTTTTATGGTAGCCGAACACGACAATGTTCGTCCGACAGGATGATGTCGTCATGAAGGATAGCCGTATGTCCCCGAAAGAGGTTTGGCTATTCATGACAAACTGCGGCTTAATGAGTTCCTTTTTATTTTTGTTGGTCGAAGGGCTTTCGAAATATATTTGAAACTATTGAAAACAATGGCACTGATTGTTGGAGTTAATTATTTCAACTTTTTGATTTTTTTAATTTTGAAAATTTGATTTTGCATTTTTACAATTTTTAAATTTGGAAGAAAATAGAATTTCCCGTCAAATTTATGACCCCCAAATAAACATTAATAACCAATGCCAATCATTACTTTATTTCTACGCTTATCACAAGACCTTGTGTCAGCAGCTTTTTATAAATTCGAGCAAAATTTGAAAACAATACAATCGATCAGTTGTTGCGGTAGTTGATTTTTAGTGAAAAAGATAATCATTTGTTCAAGTTTACTTTTGAATCAAGTTGGTGAGTCGCTCGAAATACGTCACCTGTCTTTGTAATTGTTTCGGAAATCATCACGTTTTTAACGCGAATTATTATTTTTTGTCTTAGTTTTTTTAAAATTTTTAATGCAAAATATGGTTGAGGTCACTTGTACCCTACAAAATTTGTACATCAGAAATTTTTACTTATTTTTTCTACTCATTAACCTTTTGTATAATCTGTTTCCCGACTAGTGCTCGAAAAAGTTAGTGCAGGAGCAAGTAGCGCAAAATTCATGTTGAATGAACTCGGCGAACCAAAATGGGAAAAAGTTTCACTGAACAAAAATGTTATAACCAAATCCTAATACAGGATGTTCAAGCATGAGTTCACCGATAAGAAAGCTCGATATCTCAAAAAAGCGAAACTCTTATCAAAGGCCGTCTTTTGCAAATTTCTAGTCTCATCGCTTCGTTTTATGGGCATATTTTTTGAATTTTTAAAGTGGTTGTGAGTATTGAAACGAGAATTTGAATTCCTTAAAGGGGGTGACATTTATAGACTAATCCAAGGAAAAATTTTTGCCAAAGCTGCCTATATAGGGGTAAAATCATGCGAAAAATCGATTGCGCGCATTCCCGAAGTGTGAAAATGCTTCCTTAACCTTGTTTCAGAGAAAATATAGATTTTTTCGACCTTTTTATACTAGTACTTGGCAGGGTTGTCGCAAACTCGATTGTTTTGAGACTCGATAAACTCGAAAAAATAATCGAGTTTTGAAGGAGTCATTCACATATCACGTGATCAAATATTTAACATTTTTAGACCCCCCTATCCCCTCCGTGATCAAACATGATCACGGGCTTTCGATTTTGACCAATTTTTTTCGATTTTGGCAGTTTTTTCGCTTTTGGTCAAATTTGTCAACTTTGGTGAATTTTTCGATTTTGGCAAATTTTTTCGATTTTAAAAATTGCACTTTTTGTGATTTTTACATGAATTTGGGACCCAAAAATTGTTTTGTAAAAATGATCCCTCTAGAGGCAATTTTATATGGAGAATCGATTGCCCATATTCCCGTAGCACGAAAATGCTTCTCTGACTGTGATTCAGAGAAAAAATTGGGTCTTCTGAGGGCTCTATACCCTCGGGGAAAGCCGTATGGGCCGATAATTCCACAAATTTTATAGGATTTGTTCCCAAATTCATGTAAAAATCACAAAATGTGTAATTTTTTTATACACTTTGTAGTTATCTTCACGGTGCGGGAAAATGCCAAAAAGTTGCAGGCAAGGGGCCAAAATTTAAAAAAGTTTGCCAATTGACCCAGCTCGACGAGATGTTCTGAGGGTTCTGTATCCTAGGGGAAGCTGTATGGGTCGATAATTCAAAAAATGTAATGCTGAGCATTACTAGATCTTTTCTTTTCGGCAAAATCGGAGTGTATCAAGTTGCGAGTGTTCCTTGTGAGCTTTATTTNGGTCGATAATTCAAAAAATGTAATGCTGAGCATTACTAGATCTTTTCTTTTCGGCAAAATCGGAGTGTATCAAGTTGCGAGTGTTCCTTGTGAGCTTTATTTTTCTCGATTCTCTTTGTTTCTCTCCAACCTCACACTTGATCTGCAAGTGTTTTTATTTGAAAATTGATGAGCTCACCGGAAATTTCTTATGTCAGGCATTTTTGTGTGTGTGTGTGTGAACATCTTGCAGATTACCTAGAGGCATGCTCTCTTAGTTTATTTTTCTAACAGCTTGTCTCACTTTTCCTCCCACCCTATCACTGTCTCTTCGGCCCTTGTCTAAGTTCTTATGTTAGAAGATAGAGATCCAAAAACGAGCTCAAGATCAACAAGTTTGTTGTGATTTTCTAAAAGATTTTTTCTATATTCAATCTCTTGAAATATAAAAAACATATTTGGGCCTATTTGTCTATTTATTGATTGTGCTATTTAATTTGTGAAAATGTCTAAAAATGTCAAAAAAATATTTTTCTAAGGCATTCCGTCAAACTTCTCCAAATTTTCAAGAAGAAGCTGTAGGTTATAACGAATCGTTTGATGAAGATGACCGGCGACAAGATATTTCAGAGTTGAGTGAAGCTACTTTGAAGCATTTGACTAGCTCGAGTAGGTTTTTTGGAGTCTTGGACAAGGTCAAAAGTTGAAAAATTTAGCATTTTTACCAAAAAAAATTGAACTCTTTAGAAATAATTAAGATGACAAATAAGAAAGTTGGAAACAATTGGCTTACAAGGGGACATTTCTAAGTGTTAGTCTAAAACCTATATCAAAAACAATTTTAAACGATAGTGCAAAGTCGATTGTTGTTTAAAAATGGCAAAATTATCGGCAACCGAGCTCATCTACGTAGGTAATGGAGACTCCAAAGTCCAAAAATTGCTTGAAAACGTTAAGCAAAAGTCATATGATCAAAATCGACTTCTTTCATTGAAAAATTTTACCGTTTTTGACTATATCTTCATGAAATGAGGTACTCGGAAGCACATTTTTCGACGAAGTTTGAAAACTTTGGGTATAGCCTTTGTATAATGCGGTGGCACAAAGAATTTATTCAACAATGTCTTTATTCAACAATGTTTCAGAGTTTAACTCCTTCTTCAGGTCTTAAGTTCTGTTTACGAGACTTTTGACTATAGCGGACAATTTCCGATCATTTTTGGAAAAAATTAGAAAATTTTTCGAAAATTGATTTTTCGAACCTCAACCCATAGGCTAGGGATAGGGTATCCAAAAATCGATTTTCGAAAAATTTTCCAATTTTTTCCAAAAATGATCGGAAATTGTCCGCCATAGTCAAAAACGATAAAATTTTTCATTGAAAGAAGTTGATTTTCATCGATTTTGATCATATGATTTTTGCTTGAAAATGACGTTTTCAAGCAATTTTTGGACTTTGGAGCCTCCACTACATACGTAAATGAGCTCGGTTGCCGATAATTTTGCCATTTTTAAACACCAATCGATTATGTTTATCGTTTAAATATGTTTTTGATATAGGTTTTGGACTAACACTTAGAAATGTTCCCTTGTTATGCTTACAAGGGAGGCTTCAGGACTGCGAAATCGATTTTTTCTTAAAGTTTGTGCAATAATTTTGGGATCACTGTACATATTAAAAATATCAAAGTGGTTTAGGTGTCTAAAATTTGCTTTATGGTGTATTGACACGAAAAGTTTTTTCGAAAGAATTTTAGATACCCAAACCACTTGGATATTTTTAATGTGTACAGTGATCCCAACATTATTATACAAGTTTTAAGAAAAAATCGATTTCGCAGTCCTGAAACCTCCCTTGTTAGTGTCACGCTTAGGCTTAGTTTAAGCTTAGGATAGTGGAGTCAGGTCAATAGGTTGCAGAGCTTCTCTTCCTAGTCAAAGCAGGTTTTATTGTTTGAAATTGGTCCTTCAAATATCTCAAAACAAACATCTCAACAAAAAAATCATTTTACTTCTTCTTCTTCCTCATAACTTTTAATGAAAATGTGATAAATAAATATTTTGTGTCTTGATAAATAAATATTTTGTGCTCTCAGAAGCCTTCAGTGAGAGACACTGTTATATTTTTTTATGTACGGGATTCCCACTAGGCACGCGACAACAACAGAACATTAGAGAATATATTCAATTCTGTGTATTTTTCGCTATTTTTCCTAGCGCATGTGACTGTTTCTACACATACATTATGTTATATGTCTCTCTAACTCCATATGGCCGAGAAATTGATGATTATATTTTGAAATCGCTTTTAAAAAAATTTATTTTTACGACTTTTTTAACGGCTTTTAAAAATTTATGAGGTGGTTTAATTTTAACATAATACAATTAACACGTTTATAAGATGGTATTTTTTTAAATAGGTAAGTTTGAAATTTACTGTCCCCAAAATGCACCGAAAAGGTTGAAGTAATTGCACAAAAAAAGAATGTCGCCAATCGACTCAGCTCGCCGAGTGCTTCAAAACGAGTATCATATCATGAAGTTTTGGGGTTTGACCCATGATTGATTGGCTAACATTCTCGGCCTTCACTAATAGTGCGCGGGTTCGATCCCACGCTCGCAGTCATTTTTTTATTTTACTGTCAAAATACATGAAAATTTTTTACATCTCCACATTTTTATGCGAGGAACACGATGGAACTATTATTTTTCCATAAAAATTTTGGAAAAATGAAAATTGAAATTTTCAATTTTTCCAAAAGTTTTCATGGAAAAATAATAAGCCATAGTGTTCCCTTCATAAAAATGTGGAAATGCAAAAATTATCATATGTCTTGGCAAAAAATTTTTAAAAAAAACTTTTGGGCGAGGGATCGAACCCGCGCCTTATTAGTGAAATGCCAGAATGTTAACCAATCGGCCATGGGTCAAACCCAAAACCTATGATATGATACTCGTTTTGAAGCGCTCGGCGAGCTGAGTCTATTGAAGAAATTTTTTAATTTGGACCCTGCCTACACCTTTTCGACATTTTGGTGCGCCGTGCCTCCAATATTTTGGTTTTTTAAAATTTCCTATTTTTTATAACCACCCCTTTATTAGCTTTCAGAAACTCTTCTTGATTCCTCAATTTTTACCAATTTTTTAAGCAATTTATTAATTTCGAAAAATTGTTCTGAACATATGATTGAAAGGTGAGATAAGGACAAAAAGCATCCGCGAATATGATAGCCTTAACAAATTGAAGAAGAGAGTGACTGGCGTCAGAAAAGTCAATATAAGCTATTGTTACACACTGGGCATCATTTTTCTTTGCCAATTTTTTGAAAAATTGTTTCAGAAATTAGCTAATTTTTGGCCTTTAAATTTTTAAAATATTTATCGATTTTAGTATTATTGATGAATTTTTTAATTTTTCAGATTTGTAATCCTAATAAATTAACCCTCGCACGCTGACCCTGTAACCTGTATTTTGGAAATTGCAAGGATAAATCTACAAGATGCGTAAAAAAGTTTTAAAAAAAGTTGTTATCCTATAGTCGAAAATTTGAGTTAATACAGAGACTTTCAAAATTTGAAATCGGTTAACTATTTTGGGCATAACTCCACATAGGAAGCGAATTGAGACATAAAATTTTAACATTTTTATAGTCTCTTGTTGACTCCGAGCGGCTCGGAGTGCCTCTCGGAGAAACCACGATCGCGGAGTGCTCGTCCCCTAGTATTGGTTTTTATTGTTCTTCTAAATTTTTAAGGATTTCATAATTTTTTTGTTGATTTTTTAGAATTTTTACAGATTTTGCATTCTTTAAGGATTTGTTGCATTTTTTGAACGGTGGCGAGAGAATCACAAAAATAAAAATTATCCCTGTAATTTTTTCTCCAGCTGATCAATGTTTGACGTATTTTCGAATCGTTTACTTATGATCATTTTCCAGGATGTTTTTCTTCATCTATTCCGTCAACTATATGCTTTGCGCAAAGAGCAAACTGTCCAAACAATACAAATAGCCGGCTGTTTTCTTTCGCAAATCTCTCGTTTCACGCACTTTCCAATTTTTCATCATTTTTAAATATTGCTAATACAATGCCGCGAATGCGCTGTTTCGATGTCGATGTCCTTCACGTGCTGCCAAATCTTTGAACTTCCGCTCTAATTCACTTGATTAGGCTAATTTGGCGGGGAAATTTATGATTTTTTACATTCGATTTTGTAAAATGTGTTGGTTATATTTTTTATCTAACAGAGTATCCATTGAGTGATGGGTTGTAGCCTCCCTTCACCCCCACTCTGAAATCGAAACAATGTAAAAATTTCCCCCTTGACCTATATTTGGATAGGGGGCCTTTTTTTGAAAAATTATCCCCCTCTCTCATGAGAAGGGGTTCATTTTTCAACAAATTGCGGGAGAAGAGTAATGACGTAGGCAGAAGAGTCGGCTAGGGGCACTCCCAAAAAAGGTCAAATCGGCTAATTTTTTTGTACTCAGGGTTTTCGAAAATGACTTTTCTAGGAGTAATTTTAAGCGAAAATCGATTGCGCGCATTCCCGAAGTTTGAAAATGCTATCCTGACCCTGATTCAAGGAAATAAGAATGTGTATTAAAGCGAAAATATGAAAATTCGCTTCAATACATACTCTTATTTCCCTGAATCAAAGTCAGAAAAGCATTTTCAAGCTTTGGGAATGCGCGCAATCTATTTTTCCCATAAAATTACCCCCTAGAAAAGTCATTTTTGCAAAAATTTCAAAAAAAAATTTTTTTGCTGCAAAGTTTACCCCCCTTAAAATCCCCGATCTCATAAACTTTTTTCTCTAATTTGATCTATTTCGTTATGACCTTCCGGCCACGTCCTCATCAATTTCACATATTTACACATTCCATAACATGCTGACGATCGCCTGTAAATTTTTTCTTTTTTTTGTGATTCATAAGAGAAACGCGTTCGACTTTGACTCCTTTGAATTTTTTTACATTTTGTTTTTTTCAGTTGAGCAATTGACCGATTCCGCAAGACGCGAGTCTTTCTCATCGATTAGCAGCATCGGCCAACGTCAGCAATTTGAAACTGCACTCAGTGATTTGCAAAAGAGCGTTTTTGGAAAAGTTTTACCGAAAAAAGAAATTGAGCAGTTGCAAAAGAGAATAATGGAAAATCATAATAATTTTGACGATGAATCGCCAAATGAGCCTCATCCACCGGTAAAAATTATAAACTTAAAAAAATTTTAAGTCCCCTCGGATCTCACACTACAAACGAAACCTAAAAAATTTTAAAAAGTGTCACATCCGAAAGTGCTCGAGACTCACAAAATGGACAAAAGTTGAAAAATTTAAAAAAGTGGAACAAACATTTGTGCTCATAGCCGAATGGGGTAGTGTATTAGACTTTTAATTGTCGCTTAGGTTCAAAACCCTACTTGTTAAAAAAGTTTTTGAATTTTGATCAGTTTGATGAATGATTGTGGTCTCAAAAAAATGAATCAATCTAAGCATTAGTTTCCACTATAAAATTCCTTCTATAAATTTCGAAGAAATCCAATTTTTTTCAAAAACAAAAAACAATTTAGGCCCCAATCACCGCCCATCTTAGCTTCAACCCAAATGAGCTTGGAGGCACACGTGGACCTCATCTAGACTCGGCCTCGTCCCAAGGCTCTCAGGGATCTGATGACAGCAATAATGGCTTTGTCAAATTGGATCATCCGGACATGGAACATGAGAATCTCGATATTCCAGATGACCTTATCGGTGCTTATGGTCATCAAATCGCATCAGAGGTTTTGGAGCAATTTACTGGAGGTCAAGCGACTCCGCCGACAAGTGAACGTACGCCGGCACAAGAGGTGGGTTGGAGAAAAAAAATTGAAAAATACACATACAGGATGAGCCAAAAAACTATACTTTTGCGCTTTTTTGGTAAAAAATTTTCACAAATCACCTATATGGGGGTTTTTGTGCGATTTTTGAAAAAAAATTTTGAAAATTTTTCGCCAAAAAAACGCCTAAGGCCTAAGCCTTGGCCTAAATCTATGCTAAGATTTAGGCCAAAGCTTAGGCCTAGGCCTAGGTTTAGACCTAGGCCTAATCTAGGCTTAGGCCTAAGCCCAGGTCTAAGCCCAAGCCTTTAAAATTAAGCATGCTTAATTTTTTTAAAGCATGACCATCAAAAATTAAGCAAATGCTTAAAATTAAGCCAAAATACCACCCCTACTTATAATTTCAATGATTTATAGACCTCAAAATACGATCACTTTTTTAANTAAAAAATTAAGCAAATGCTTAAAATTAAGCCAAAATACCACCCCTACTTATAATTTCAATGATTTATAGACCTCAAAATACGATCACTTTTTTAAATTAGTTAGCCAACTGTTTTTCCTGTTTTCTTCATTTAATTTTTACTTGCTAGAGACACATCAACAAGTGTCCATTTTCCTGAATTTTTTGCTCTCTTTATCATTTTGTGTGGGAGCATGCCAAGCGTTCGACGCTTGTCCGATTCTCATCCATAAAGTTGACTCTTTAGGCTAGGATAAAAAGGAAGTACACACATGTCCTCAAGAGATGCCAGTTTTAGTAGCCATTGAGTAGCTTGTTTTATACTTCATAAGTTTATTTGACATGCCTTTGTCGTAAAAAATTGATTTTTAATCAAAAGTCGAAAAAGCTCAAAATTTGTATTCCCTGAATCAGGGTCATGCAAGCATTTTCAAGTCTCGGAAATGCGAGAAATCGATTCCCCGCCTAGAAAACCCATTGTCTCCGATTTTCCGGAGAAAATTCGAACTATTATTCATTTTCGCTTCAATATACACACTTTCCTCTTCCTTGAATCAGGATAAAGAAAGCATTATCACGGCAACTCAATGAGCTCAATCGATTTTCCACTTAGAAAATTCATTTTCGATATCTNTATACACACTTTCCTCTTCCTTGAATCAGGATAAAGAAAGCATTATCACGGCAACTCAATGAGCTCAATCGATTTTCCACTTAGAAAATTCATTTTCGATATCTCCGTAAAATCCTTACATCCACCTCATTATTCACATGTATACATGACAAAAAATGATGATAGAAAATTGATTCATCCGTTCGATTTTTCTATTTGCAATCGTGTATTTCTTCTTTGGTTGGCCTAGATCATCATCGTTTCATAGAATTATAATCTTTTTTTAGTTTTTTCTATTGTCATGATTTGTATTGTAATCCATTTTGATGTCTTTTTTTCCTATTTTGTAATTTAATTTCGTATGTTTTCGTTTTTGTCTGATACCTTTGTCAAAATTCCTTTCAATTACAGGGTGTATTAAAAAACCGGAATTTGGGCGATTTTTTCATGTTTGTTCGGCCAGAAAATTTTCTTTCAAAAATCCTAAAAATAACCCATATAAGGATAATTTTGTGCGGGAAATCGATTGCGCGCATTCTCGAAGCTTGAAAATGCTTCCCAGATCTTGATCCAGGAAAATAATTGTATACAAAAGCGAAAAATACAAATTTACACACTTACTTTCCTGAATCAGGATCTGGGAAGCATTTTCAAGATTCGGGAATGCGCGCAATAGATTTTCCGCATAAAATTAATCATAATAGAGTCATTTTTGAAAAAATTTTCGGGTCGAAAAAAACATGAAAAAATCGCTCAAATTCCGGTCTTTTATATACCCTGTAATAGTCTAATTTTAAATTATGCTCATCATTATATTGTTTTTTGAAAAATGAAATTGGCTCATTTAAATTGAGCACAGCATGTAAACAATTTTTAATTGTATGGATGTAACCTAGGTGATATGGGCGTAAGCATTGGCTAAGATACTAATTTTACTATTAGAGAGTAGTTGTATTTTAGAGCAATAAATAATGTAATTTTTATGGATATCACAGCAGTTTTTTGTTGTTAAAATTGGAAGTAACGGGTCATGCCGCCCCACTCAGCTCCCTGAGGCGAGTAGAACGAATACCATAACATGAGGTTTTCCATTCCGAGCTCATATCCGAGTGGCTAAAGTGGCAGATTTGCAGTTTATAGGCTCGGGTTCGAATTTAAAATTGTCCAAATTCCATGAAAATTTTTGCATATCTTGGCCTCTAAGACACTTTGCAATCATTTTTGGGTCAGTAAATATTTTCTGAAGCTATTAGTAATAGTGATTTTAAGTTTTATAAAAGCTAACATTACTATACAACCATAACAAATATTTACTGATCCAAAAATGATTGCAAAATTTTTTAGAAGACAATATAGAGATATGCACAAATTTTCATAGAATCCCGACAACTTTAATTTCGAAGCAGGATTCGAACCCGAATCTATAAACTGTCACTTTAACCACTCAGCCATAGGTGGAAAACCCATGTTATGGTAGAAGTTCTACTAGTCTCAGTAAGCTGAGTCGAATCTGAGCAGGACTCGTTTTTAAAATTTCGAATTTCCTCCAATTTTAACAAAAAACCACACTTTTGCGATTTTTCGACTAAATTTTCGCAACAAATTTTAATAAATTTTTTCTTAAATAACCCTATGGAGGTTCTATGCGAGGAATCGATTGCGCGCATTGAAAAAAAGCAAGCTCAAAATTTATTATTCAAAATATATGCTATTTCTGCGTAAAATTGTTTTTTGACAATTTTCTGTTGCGTTGAAGTTTTCCGGTTTTCTCTAGCACTTTTTTTCTCATTTTCAAGTTCAGAATGGAACTTATGAGGGCCCTCGTTATGACTTCAAACAAAAACAATTTTTCAAAGACGTTTTAAATTATTGATTTTGTTTATTTCACTTGGAAAAAGTTATTTTCTATGCAGCTCTAATTTTTTATTCTTAACAATTTTACCTTTTTGCATATTAGCGTGCAAAAGTACGGATCCCCCTCAAACCTCGGAAAAATAACTCAATCTTCCCCCAATTAGACGGAAACGTCTTTTTACATGGTGATCCAATTGAACCCGACATCCAAATCTTAATGGAACCATAATTTTTAAGCAACTAACTTATCTGAAAATCAAACTCCTGGGGCTAATTTTATACGAGGATTTCGCTTATTTTCGAAGTATGAAAAATTTTGTCTGACCCTGATTCAGGTAATTTTCGCTTCAATACATCATCGCATGTTCCTTCAAGAGGGTTTGAACATGTTTCAAAAGTGTTTAAGCGTTTTGAAGCTAAAATAGCATGAATCATGATCAGGGAAGTGTTGTTGAAATCTCTCAAAACCAGCGGGAATCGACTTCCATCACAGAAAACTATTCGGTACAAAGTTAAAAGACGTTTCAGCGCACTTGGGGGAAATTGAGCGATTTTTTCCGAGGGCTGTTTTGCGAATTTCGATACTTTTTAACGTTACAGTCATCTGAAATTTTGCGAAAATTGTAAAAAAATTTTAAAATTTCCAAAAAATGACTGAGTAGATTTTTGTGTTTCTGTTCTTGTCATCATCATTTTTCAAATCTTTTCTCCCATTTTCGATGTCATTGCTAATAAGATTTGATATTTTCTTTTCTTTCTCGACTTTCCTTTACTCTCATGTGAATCTTTTATTCTTCCCTCCCCAATCTCCAATTTCATACTTTCTTCTTCTTTTCCTAAAATCCTCACCGAAAGTCAATCCATGACTACCGAGCGTTGGACACTCGGACTTTTTTGTTGCCTTCTCTTTACTTGACAGCTGTGAAATTCACATGTTGGTGGAGGAGAAGAGAAGGACGATGAATCAATTTCCAATTCATGAGTATATTTCAAAAACTTAATGCACTACACTCATTTTGATGAACGTGTACATGCAGTAAATATTTTGATGGGGAACGAAAATGGGTTGTGTTTGTCAGAAAGCCAATAATCGATTTAGGAATGGCGTGCGAATTTCTACATATGTTTATTTTATTGTTTGTTTTTCATTTTGAGTCGATTTTTGACGAATTGTCGTTAAACAGATACTGAAATAACCTATATAGTCTTTTTCGACAAAAAATTTAAGCTCAATAGCCAAGTAGCTAGGACGCCGCTCTTTTATCTTATAGGTGCTGGATCGATCCCACTAGGGTCAAATTAAAAAAAATTTATTCCTAAAGTCCGTTTCCGCCACCAATGGGAAAAAAGTCCGGGGCGATGGTCAAGTGGTCTAAAGCGCTGCTCGTCCGACAAGTTAATCAACGTTGGACCCATAGATTCGATCCCGCTAGTGCAAAAAATTTTATTTTCAAAAAAATTCTTTTACGAACAATGGAGCAAAAAATTTTTGCTCCATTGTTCGTAAAATTTTTTTGAAAATAAAATTTTTTGCACTAGCGGGATCGAATCTGCGGGTCCAACGTTGATTAACTTGTCGGACGGCCGGCGCCTTAGACCACTTGACCATCGCCTCCAGTCTTTTTTACCATTGGCGGCGGAAACGGATTTTACATATTTGTTTCCGATTGAAATGATTCTTTAACATACTTTATCTTCTTATTGTTTGTTATACATTTTTTTATTGACCAAATTTTTTATTAGCCTCATCATTTTGCTCTTTTCTTATTTCGTGTAGGCTCTCTTCAAACATGGTTGAGAAAATTTCACCCAGTATATTCACACAGCGTCGGGAGTGCCACAATTTTTACCCCATAAATTTTTATGTCATTTTTTAGTCCGTTTCGCCGCTCTCCGCTTATAACATTATGGATGACAAAGACCTTCTCGACTTCATGCCTCCACCAAGTGTTGCCGATCAGCATAGAGTTCAAGCAGACTTCTATCCTCCTGATCATGAGCCCCAGCCTCCATATCAGCAACCATTGATCCATACACAAGTGAATACGGATGAATTTGATCCATTGGCTGCACATAGAGAAGTGTTGGACGCGCATAGAGAATCGCCGAAAAGAGATGTGCATCCGGAAGAGCCGCAGCCAAGGGCACCAACTCCGGAGGAAGAGGCGGATGAAATTCGTAAGGATTAAAATTTTACGCTAATTTTTTAGGGAACCCATCAGGCATGGTGAGCATTTGCTTAGGAAAAGTCTGATTAATCAATGAGCGAAAATGGGACGAACCATTGATCGGGCTTAAGCCCAGTTTTTACTTCCGATCTCCGGTTCCAACTTCCGTTCCGGGATCCGACTTCTGGTTCCGGAACTAAGCAATAGGCCTCAGGACATCTTCTTCACCGCCTACACCTAAATAAAAAATTTTAGAAGAACGCATTGAAGCAGCGGTTAAAGACGTTCATGGTGATGTCGAAGATGTTTTACACAAACTTCATGAAGCCACTCAAGAATCGGCCGTTACTCCATCTCCACCACCGTATGTACCTAGCTCTGCTTCTGTCGAATCAGGTATGCCCTCATAATAATGCAACTTTATTAAATTTATCCTAAAAATCTCCCCCATGTTGCTTGAATATCATGTCTTTTGTTTAATTTTAAGATTTCTATCTGATTTTGAGTTGTGCCCTCCCCTAGTCAACTCTTCTCCCTATGCCACTGAGTCCGGGGTCAGTCTCGGCCGCCTCTGGACCCATCCCCTATAGCTTCCTCGGGCACCTGACACTGATTCTGGTGCCTCAAGGTTACAGCCCCGTCCCCGAATTCGACCCCTAGCTTATATCCTTTATGAGAAAATACAAACAGACTCTGCTCTCCTCTTTTAACAAATCCCTTTAACCGCACAAAACCACTTATATCAGGACTAACTCCGCATCTAAACCGCTTCTAACCTTGCACTTGCACAACTTTTCCTAATTCAGGCCACGACACGTTGGGCGGTCTGATCAGCGACTACGGCGCTGGCGGTGACGAAGAAAACGCACAAATTCCAACTAGTGAATCCATTAGTGGAATGCGTGAAATCTCGCCGGATGAACACACATACGAGCGCCGTGGTCCACTCACAATTCCTGAGAATGCTGCTAGTGCACTTTTAGGCACAGCACCAGAACCCGAAGAAGAGGATGATCGTCGTGATATTGATGACTTGTTGGGCTATGAAGATAGTAAATTTAGGTAAGCATGGTAAAGAAATGAGAAAACTCGGAAATATTTTAGCCACTTCACTGCACGCCCACCAACCCCACCAAAAGAATTGAGTGATGAAGAAGACAAACCACAATCCATCGATATCGGACCCCCACCACATGCTCATGGTAACAAAAAATACAACTACTCAAAAATTATTTTTTAGTTCATGATGAACACCAATTCCCGAGACCCATTTTGAAGCATACTCATGATGGAAAACCATGGATTGATTTCAAAACTGTTGATTCTAGAGGTTGGTTTGAGCTTAGTTAATGTTAGAATCTATGAAGCAGAGCTATATCTATTATGCAAATTTTGGTTATGCATGAAATTTAGCCTTTAGAGTTTATTAGAGCGCAAAATTTGCATATTAAATTTTTACACCAGGTGAATATAGTCAATATAGATAATTGCAAATAGATGAATTGTGGGCATTTGTGTATCGAATTTTGATTTTAGAGTTGGAATTTTGTAAAGTCCAATCAATCGTTTCAATAAACAGATCATATAGACTTTGAATTAATAGTTGCCTGATCGTCAATACGATTTGTTTATTGAAACGATTGATTAAGCATTACAAAATTGCTAATTCGTAGATGAGATTTTGAATTTTGTAAAGTTCAATCAATCGTTTCAATAAACAAGTCATGCCGACTTTGAATTAATAGTTGCCTGATCGTCAATATGATTTGTTTATTGAAACGATTATTAAGCATCACCAAATTGCTAATCCGTAGATCAGATTTTGAATTTTGTAAAGTTCAATCAATCGTTTCAATAAACAATCATGCCGACTTTGAATTAATAGTTGCCTGATCGTCAATACGATTTGTTTATTGAAACGATTGATTAAGCATCACCAAATTGTAGATGAGATTTTGAATTTTGTGAAGTTCAATCAATCGCTTCAATAAACAAGTCATGCCGACTTTTAATTAATAGTTGCCTGATCGTCAATATGATTTGTTTATTGAAACGAAATCATCGACTATACCCAATTTACAGCTTTCAAACTTGTGCATGTTAGCATATAAAAACGTGCTGCAAATTAAAATTTTCTGTAGAAACATGCACGTACAAATTTTTTCGTTGTAATACACAGATTTTAAATTTCGCCAACTTCGCACGCGATTATCTCGAAACCGTTAGCGATTCAGAACATACCGTAAAATCAAAAAATGCTCCATGTTTCATGAACTTTCCGAATATGAACAAAAAGTGCAACTTTTTCCGTTCGGACTGGTCCTTTTTTTAGCAATTTTAACTGTTTCTCTCAAAAATTTGGATAAATACGACGACTATATAAGTCTAATGTTCATTAGTTTATCAAAATTTCCATTTTCACATGCATTTCATATGTCCAGAAATTAATAGCACTTAATTTACTGGCCGTTACTTTCTTAAGCCCTGGACCATTTCTCGTATTTCCCTTAGGGCTCTCTTTTCCTCATTTCCCGCCAAAATCGATCCTACTCTCGTATTCATGTACTCATGGACAATGTTGTAATAGTCCACTCGTAGCAGCATCCTGTTTTGTCTTATCTTAGTGGCTAATAATTTTCCTGGTCACAAGCTAACGCGACACTGAGACTCTGCTATTGGTCTTCGTTTCCATTGCTGCCAGTCAGCTGCTTCCATTCTCCATATATGGCACAAACAAGCTGAAGGTCGGCGAAGTATCAGCAGTCCGCACAGAGCACGGCAATTTTCCGGTTCCCTCCTCATTTGTTGTGTGGAGTTGGTTTTACTCACTAGAGAGCCTCTAGGGCTAGTGTCTGTCCTCTATAAACTTTGAGAGATATTTTGTATTGATTATGAATCGCTTCCATGCACCACCATAATGCATATAACAAGTCGCGTGACTCCTCGCGCGCGAACAACAAGCGAAGGGTAAGCGAATCTAGTGCAATGGCAGCCTCAACAAACTGGCTTTTGTTGTTGCTTTTCTTTTGGCGCAAATCCAATTTTTGAGTGCCAGTATGATATTTTTTTCGCGCTTTTTTTACGAAATCCTTTCTTTGTAGTTTATAATTAAAATTTCGAAATACACTTTATTTTAAAATAACACTTATTTGTAGACTTTATTTGTAAAATATGTACATAACAAAGTTGGCACTCAAAGATCTCTTTGGCTTTTTTCTGCAGCATCCTTCAAGATATCTTTTATAGTGCAGTCAACTCTCGATTTAATGACTNTGTACATAACAAAGTTGGCACTCAAAGATCTCTTTGGCTTTTTTCTGCAGCATCCTTCAAGATATCTTTTATAGTGCAGTCAACTCTCGATTTAATGACTTCTCCCAAGAATTTTCCTTCCAACACGATCACGCGGGGATGCGTTGCAAAAGTATAAATATAGTCCAACTCGATTTAGTAACACCTTCCTTCCGATTCGATTTAGTGATCCTTCCCGAAAATGTTCCCGCCAACATGACCATGCAGGGATGCGTCGCAAAAGTATAAATACAATCAAATTCGATTTAGTGACCTCTCCCTGGGATGTCATTAAATCGAGAGTTGACTGTAAAGTGCAAAATGCCTACAATGTAACCCGGGGCTTCGCCTTCCTGGAGCACCCCGAGTCACGCGAAATGATGGGCTATCAAGATTTTTTAAGTTTTAGTTTTTCGTGCAAAAAAACGAAAACGATTGAATCAGGCAACATTACCCTGATTCAGGAATAAATTGAAATTGCCTGTTATTTTGGTGAAAATTAAAAAACTTGAAAGATTTTGAAAAAATTGAGCAAACATCCGGTTTTTATGCACTCTGTGCAATATTTTTACAAACTTATTTCGACACAATTTTGTATCACTTTCAAACGTTTATTAAATCAAATCGCTTTCTAACCATGTCTTATCACTTTTAACCAGTTTTTACAAATTTTCTTATTTTTCTCACATCTTAACCCTGTTTTCTATTTTTGTGTTCTTTCTTTGCCTAAAATGCAATTATCTTCATCGCTGCTGTGATGAGTTGCTTATTTCCTATGTTCATCTTGTTCTGCCCCTCTTCACAGTCATATGTCCAAAGAATAGGCTCAACATGTAAAAAAATATGCGAAATGAACGACTCGACCGATTTTGATGCCATATTAATATGTTTTATGCCTTGTTATTGTTCTGTTTGATGCTGATTTTTGCTCATAAATTTTGAAATTTGGAAGAAAAGTTAGGAGATGCTTTTGAAATAGAGTTGTTTTCAAAAGCGTTGCTTTTGAATACACCTGTTTGTTTCACATGAAAAATACAATTGTGTCACGTGAATTTCAAATGCATCAAAATATTTATTTCAAGCTTTTCGTTTCAATATATAAACAAAAACAAACCTTGATAGGTCAGGAGTGCCATGTCAAAAGAGAAAAGATTAATGTAGGCCCTGATTAACAAAATCTCAAATTTCAATATTTTACGATCTCAAAATTCGAACTCCCTCAAAGTGTCATTTGGTTCTAATCTTCAAAATTTTCAAACATTTGCCTATAAATTTTTTAAAGCAATCTTTTCTTCCCGAAATTCTTCCTTTTCTTTCTTCTTTTCTTTCCAAAATGCGCCAGGCTTCCGTTTGTCCATAAGGCTCATCGCCAATTGTGCCCTTCGGGGTGGCGATGGGAGTCCTCTTGTTAGGACGCAAAATTCGTAACTGCCACATTTATATTGATCTTTTCTATCTTTTTTCTATACGATGCCCGCTTGTTTTTCAATATAGAGATGTGTCTTTGTTTAGTTTTATGTGCTAAGTACATAGTTTTTGGCAGCTACTTTTTATGGGTTGTTTTACTTTTTGCAAAAATGCTGTATATGGAAATTATAAAATATCGTCAAACGTATAATTTTCATGTGCTCAAAATCTGCCTAAAAAGCTTATACTCAACACTTTTGTTACTATCTTTTTTCTTATATACCTCCAAGAACATTTGAGTGTGTTTTATGTTTACCGAAACACTCATGTTTTAAGGTCGCCGCCCTTGAAAATTTTAGGAAAAATGCGAAAAACCGAAAAATGCTCAAAAATTGTGCTACTTATCATGATTAAGATTGTTTTAAATTTTGGTGATGTATATGCTCAATTTTCTTATTTGAGCTTGCAAAAAAGATATGAGCCCAAAGTAGCGGTTCTAGGATTTCAATTTTGGGTGGGGCAACTAGGTCAAGACCTCATTTTTATCGAATTTTGGCCAAAAATGCAAATTCTCTTTTCAAGGAAGTGATATTTATCGACTAATACAAGAAAAAATTTTTCTAAAGATCATTTTTAGGGGTAAAATCATGCGAGAATTCGATTGCGCACATCGTCGAAGCGTGAAAATCTTGAACCTGATTCAGGGAAAACTTTGTTTTATTTATATAGAAAATATGATAAATCGACAAAATAGCGAAAAAATCTAAAATCTTGCAAAGTTGGAAGAAAACGTCAATTTTCTCGAAAACAGGTCGAAGAAAGCATTTTCACGCTTCGGGAGCGTGTACAATCGATTCCTCGCATAAAATTACCCCTAATAGGGTCATTTTTAGGAAAATAATTTTTAGATCCAAAATTCATGAAAAATGGTAAAGTGAAACTTTTTTTTTGCGCCACCCTGTATAGTGCGCACCCTAGCTATTTGTGTATTTCTTGTGAAGAAATTATGTTTTCTCCTCAATCTTTAATCATTTATTACTCTTGTACACAAATTTTTAACATTTCCCTATCAATATCACTATTTTTTCTTATTTTTGTATGATTTTTGTGTTTGTTTACCCCAATCCTTTGTGTGGATCCTCTTCATGGCTCTTTTCTCTTCCCTATGATTGCAATCGAGTCTTCCTGACTTAAGAATAAACATCCCTGAGATTGTTTTTTATAAAAATACCGAGGTTATTTTTGAATCGCGCTCTAAAGCTTTGTTAACCCGTGAATTTCTCTGTCTTGCTTTGACCTTCAAAATTTTTGACTTGGTGAATAAATTTAAACAATTTCGAAACTGAAACGAATTTCTCAATTTGTAGGCGCTTTCTTTTAATTTAAAAAAAAATAAACTAAATCGAAAGGGGGAAAACTGGTAAAATCAGGAAATGCTTTTGAAATTTTTCGCACAAATGAAAAGAATCTCGGCATTTTTGAATTTTTTTAATGTCCGATAAATCGTTTCAATTAACGAGACTTGTTGAATCAGACAAACTTGCCTGTTTCAATAAAATTTTCATTTTTGAAACGATTGTTAAAGAGGCGTGTGAATCCTGTCTGTATCAGGTCAAAAAAATTTCTTGATTTTCGAACGAAACTCACCCTTTAGGACTTTTTTCATGCGAGAAACATGATTTTGATGTTATTTGATCATTTTGACGGCTATTTTATGCTGAAATTTCGATTTTAATGCATTTTTTATCCTATGAAGATGCCTTCTAAATGACAATTTCAGCATAAAGGAGCCGTCAAAATGCGCAAATAACATCAAAATCGTGTTTCTTGCATGAAAAAACCCCTAAAGGGTGAGTTTCGTTCGAAAAAATTAATTTTTTTGACCCGATATGGACAGGATTTACATGCCCCCTTTAAAGCATGAAATTCAGTTTTTTGTAATCTAAAAAAGTATCTTTCAACAATTTTTTTAATCATTGCGGCGCGATTCCTATGTAAACGGGTGTCATCTCGGAAATAGTTACAAAATGAAGTTGTATGGGATTTTTGGACCCGCTGAATTGATTTAGAGCGAAAATTTTGGTGTGCAATGGAAAATTTTTTCCCTTGGGAACCAAGGGGAAAAATTCGAATTTTCAAAAAGTTCTTCAAATTGGCTGATTTTTTATTTTCGGGGATTTTCCTGCATGAGGAACTCGAATCCGACGGGATTTTTTGTTTGACCGCTTATAAATGTCGACAAATTTGGTGTTTTGGAGCTGGTTGGATGCGTAGAACATGATCCCGGCGTTATTTCTGGGTTTTGAAATTTCCCTGTAGTACTTTCCTATAGGGCATATATCATATAAGGGGGTCCGCCAAAAGTCCCACTTCCTGAACTTGCACACGAAAAATAACACCGGGAATCGATTCAGTGGGTCCAAAAATATGGGATAACTTAATTTCGAACCATTTCCGAGATGACACGCTTTTACTCACCCGATCACGCCGCCGTGTAACGTGTTTTTGTTGTTGAAATTACGAGTTTTAAAAATCACAATTGATATTGAAATTTGAATTTTTGGCATACGGATCAATTTTGCCATTTTTCGCAGCAAGGGACAAATCGTTGACAAGCAGATTTTTTCAATTGCAGTTTTCTTACACGGATTTTTTCATGAATTTTCTTTTCACAAATTTCTATATTTTAGTGAAAATTCATTTAAAAAAAGTTAATTTAGAAAAACTAAAGAATTAACCTTTTTCTGTTTTCTATGTTTGCGAGTTTTTATTTTACTCAATACCCACTTTTTTAGCGCACTTGTTGAAATTTTCAAGTAGTATATTTTCTAAAAGCTTTCTACCTCATCATTATTTTGACTTTCCAAGATGAGTAAGCTGGGTGCCATTGGACGACATTTTACGTCGTTGCTATCGTTTTTGCTTCGAATCACGTTAAAACTTTTGTGGAATGTGGCACTTGTGGTATCGGTTGGCATTACTGTGTACACTATTGGCGACTATACATGGCGTATAATTAAAGAAAGGAAACCAGGTAAAGGAAATTTGGACTTGTGTGTCAGATAGACATTTGAAAAGGGTAGAGCGAATCGAAAAATGCTACGGAATCACTTGGGCTGTTAAACCTTCCCTCATTTCAACCAAATTTTTGCACATTATTATATTTATGGTTGAGCGGAGGTAAGGGGTAATAGCCAAAAACGTTGCTTGACTATTATCTTTTTTATTTTCGCCTATATTTTTACTACTCTTTCATTTTGCTGTATTAATTTTTGTCGGCATTCCTTTCCGACAAAATTTCTCTCTTGATTGACTTCACCTCTTTTTACTAGACTTTCTAATTTTTTATAAACTTGACTTGGATGCGATTCTTATCAACACATCCTTATCATCTCTATTTTTTCTAAACTTGCTTTAGTTTTTTTTCGTCTCCGCCAAACAGATTGACGGACATAATAGATTTTATAGGGCTCTTTCTCAGTTCTCTTGATTATATTCTCTTCTCGTCTTCGATCAAGAAAGGGATGAATTTCTGTGCAGGAAGATTTTTCTCCTGTTATAGACGGTCCTAAGATGTTCTTTCACCGTTTGAATGAAGCAAGAGTCGCACTGACGATTGACCGCTTGATGGACGTTTAAGATAGAGAAGCAAACGAAGAAGAGTTTTGTATGTTATTTTGTCGCTCGGTTGGGTCGGAGGATTGAAGGACGATCAACTTTCGGTTTTAGTGGTCTAATAAATTGTCGCACCTGGAGTGTACAAATTCATGGCTTTGGAAAATGTTTAACCTTGTTTAATTTTCTATGCGCGCGTTTTATCGATTGTAGCGGATTTTTGGCTCTTTCATTTACATAATTGTTTCATTTTTTGAGCTCAGCCCAACGAATAAATTTGTTATCCCGATTTTTTCTGTTCTCCTACATGTCATCACTATCCTGACTTTTTTAAACCTCCATTAGTAGAATATCAAATAGGCGAATTTTGGTTTATTTAATGACGAAACCTGCCGACAAAAATGGACCCGAGAGAAAAATACAGACAAGCGCTGAGAAAACATTTCACTGTTATCGATTGATCGGCTAAAAATCCGCTATAAATGACTAATATTCTCGCTGTTCGATTTTTCTTGTCTTATTTTATTTGATTTGAAAATTTTGATATATATAGTTTACATGAAATAATTTTTTGAAAATCTTAGGGCGCTACATTCTTTACGGGTATTGTTGAGTTTTGTTGTTGTTGTTACAGTAGAAATGGGCAAAGCTTCGAGACCACGTTATTCAAACGGTACTGCTACCAAATGGGTTCCTGCTACAGATTTTTACGGACGTGGTAATGTTTCACATGTAAATTAGAAAATTGGACTATAGGAACTTTTTATTTTGGACTTTGATTTATGCGTTGATGGTGAAAAAATTTTGCGAAAATTTAGAAAAAGTATAAAAACCGAAACCAAACCGTTTTTGGCAAAAATTGGCAGAAACTTGAAATTTTATAAATGAGTCACGCCATTTGACTCAATGAGTAGAACGAATACTATAACATGGGTTTTTTATTCGAACTCATGGCCGAGTAGCTTAAATAACAGATTTGCAGTTTATAGGCTTGGGTTCGAATCCTGCTTCGAATTTAAAGTTGTCCAAATTCCATAAAATTTTGTATATCTATTTTTTGGTCTCTAAAACACTTTACAATAATTTTTGGGTCAGTAAATATTTTTTGGAGCTATTAGTAATAGTAATTTTAAGTTTTATCAAACCTAACCTGTTCCGGTTTTGTTCTATTGCAGTCCTGTTAGCAATTTGTGTGTTATTATTCATAGTTGCAAATTCGTTAATCTTATAAATTTGTCTATTCTTCCTCTTTAATCTTCTAAATACGTCAGTGCTCAAAATTTTTATACCATTTCAATTTCCTATCTTCTATTTTAAAAACGAAATTTCTTAAGTAAACATTTCGACCCAGCTAACTAATAAATGCCCTCTACAAAATTTCTATCTCTCTTTTCAAGTCAAAGATGTTGATTCTCATTTAGCAACAAAAAATGCCAAGTGCTTTTTAGCTTGTGCATACGTGTGTGTATGAGTCGTTCTTATGAATTTTCTCTTGGTTCTTGACAATGTTATTGTTGTTTAAACATCAAAAGCTTGGTCTTGTATTATCTTTTTATTTGTATAATAATTCTAAGCATGTAAAAAATTGTTATTGGGAAGAATGGTGAATATTCATGAATTGAATGAAGATGAGTCGCCTAGGTGTTTTCATTCGTGTGGTGGTGATCATGCGAGTGTTAGGAGAATGTTGTTATTGAATAGGAATCATGAAGAAGGTAGATTAAATGCACTTTTTTGGACTTGTATTGTACTAATTTTGTTTGTTTTTGTTTCAATTGTTTGTTATAGCTGGAATTAGGATTTGTGATCATTTTCCCAGCACAATGGCATCTGGCAACGGATGTTTTTTAGAGTTGAGAAACCGAATGATAGACAAATCGATAAAAAAACCTAAACCGAATGAAAAAAGTCGAAAAAATCAAAACCGAAGGGTTGGAAAACCGATAAAAAACGAAACCCAACTGGTTTTATCAGTTTTCCCTACTCTAATAATTTGCCTTACTTTTCTGTGTTCGAAATTTAAAAAATTTCTTCATATTTGAGTTTACCATGGCGAAAATCCTGAATACAACAATTCAGATGATTTGAAAAAAAGGCCCTGGTGAAATTTTTCAAATATCCTCGCGCCTATTTTTTATTGCATTACACAAGCATGCTTTTGTGTAATTTTTATTAAGATCTTCGGGAACGATGAAAAAAGTAGTCAAGAAAAATTGGAACGCCGACTGACACAATTAAGTGCGGAATTTGGTTTCTTTATCATTTTTTCAGTTTTTAATATATTTATGCATTTAACGTCAAAATTTACCAAAATCTTTAGAATTTTCTGCATTTAGTGTTTGAAATTCGCATAAAACTTAGGTTTTTACGATCAAAATCTCATTTTGCACAATTATAATTCTTAGCAATTAGCGCATAACCGACCAAAATTTGCATAATTTTTACAAGTAGGTTAGCTCTGCTCTGTATCCTATTGTCTTAAATCTTCTTAGCTAATAAAATTTTTTCAGTTCTCGACATAATCTACTGGCGTGACCCGAAGAAATCCGGCGTGGCCTTGGCACTTATTCTATTGGCTTTGATTTTGTTCGCCAAATTCTCATTCATCTCGCTGTTGGCTTATACCTCATTGGCAGTTTTGGGTGGTACTCTTGGTTTCCGCATTTTCAAGGTACGCTATCCATTTTATTAAGCCATTAACGAAATTATCACATTGTTTTTAGCTTGTTGAAGGACGTGTGAAGAATACTGATGGATCGAATCCATTCAAGCCATATTTGGAGCAAGAAGTTACGGTGCCACAAGACAGAGTCCATGCACAAGTTGATGTTTTGGTGGAGCATGCACAACTTGTAGCTACGCAATTGCGTCGTTTGTTTTTAGTGGAGCATTTGGTCGATTCTGTGAAAGTAAGGGAGAAAAATCCAATAAATCGCTGAATGGTCAAAAAATCCGTTTTGATCAGGCACGTAGCGAGGGACAATCCGGACATTGTCCTCCCGAAATCGAAAGAATGAAAATTTTTCTAATGATTCCACTCTTATGTTTTTGCCCAAAATATTAAAAAAATCATAATGGTCTATGATTTTGCACCAAAAGCCACCAAAATTTTCAATTTTTTTTACTAAAAACGATAAGTTTTCATTTCTTTAAAACTCATCATTTGTTGCCAAAAACTTTCAATTACTAAGCATTTTTCAACAAAAAAATTTCACATAAAGGGTACCCTTATGATTTTTATCAAATTTGAACAGAAAATTAAAAACAAATGAGAGACCCTTATGTAAAATTGCTTCTCCGAAATAGAATTCTCGCTACGTATCTGGTTTTGATCCAAAAATCAACTTTTCAATTGATTTTGATCTTGTTTTTAAATTCCAGTTTTGTATAAAAAATTTTTGCATTCATTTTTTCATCTTTTATTTTTACCATAAAAAACCCATTTTAGTTCGCATTGCTTCTTTGGACGTTGACATATGTTGGTGCATGGTTCTCTGGACTGGCTCTTATCATAATTTGTAAGCTTTTAGATTTTTAACAAAAAATTTTTNTTCTGTGAAATTCGCATTGCTTCTTTGGACGTTGACATATGTTGGTGCATGGTTCTCTGGACTGGCTCTTATCATAATTTGTAAGCTTTTAGATTTTTAACAAAAAATTTTTTTGAATTTCAGTCGTGCTTGGTGTATTTTCTATCCCGAAATTCTACGAAGTCTACAAGGAGCCTGTTGATCACTACTTGGATTTGGCACGTGAAAATGTTGAGAAGGTTAATCACATGTATGTGATTTTGAACTTGTTCGTGGGGGGTTCTGTAACACGATAGATATTTTGCACGAAACTGATGAGTTTCAGCGAAATTTTGGTGGCACAAAAATTGGATACCCAAATTTTTTCGTACTTTAAAATTAATTAAATAATTTTATTGCTTAAAAATATAGGTTAAAAAATTTTAGGGCTATAAAAAAGGGTATCTTATTTTTTGATTCTCTAAAAATTTGATTTACTAAATATTAGTGCTCTTAAAATGGCAATACCCCAAATTCCCGACTGGACACTATCCCGACCGGGTCGATTTTCCCGACTGGAATATTTCCCGACTGGACACTTTCCCGACTGGACACATTCCCGACTGGACACATTCCCGACCGGACACTTTCCCGACTGGACACATTCCCGACTGGACTATTTCCCGACTGGACACTTTCCTGACCGGACACTTTCCTGACCGACCAGACTATTTCCCGACTGGACACTATCCCGACCGAGAAGGTCGATCCGATAACGAGGACTTGAAAGTGTCCAATCGGGAAATAGTTCAGTCGGGAATGTGTCCAGTCGAAAAATTGTCCAGTCGGGAAAGTGTCCGGTCGGGAATGTGTCCAGTCGGGAAATTGTCCAGTCGGGAAATAGTCCAGTCGGGAAAATCGACCCGGTCGGGATAGTGTCCAGTCGGGAATTTGGGGTATTGCCCTTAAAATAGGATACCCAATTTTTTAGGGGTCGATGAAAATTCTCCGAATAGGAAAATTTCCGAATATGAAAATTCTCTGAATAGGAAAATTCTTCGAAAAGGAAAATATACCGAGAGAAAATTCTCCAAATAGCAAAATTCCCGAATATGAGAATTTTTATATGCTCTACAAAACTATATTAGGCAATTTTCCTATTAAGAGAATTTTCTCTCAATTTTCATATTTGAGGAATTTTCTCTCGGTGTATTTACCTTTTCGGAGAATTGTTCTATTTATACAATTTTCCTATTCAGATAATTTTCACTTTGGAGAATTGTTCTATTCTGAGAATTTTTATATTTGGGGAATTTTCCGCGACCCATTTTTTAGTACTCGAAAAATTTTGTCATCCTAAATTTTAGAGTTCTAAAAATTAGGTACCCCATTTTTTGATTCTCTAAAAATTTAGGTTGACTAAATTTTAGGTATTAGTAAATTGGGTACCCAATTTTTTATTGCTCGGAAAATGTGGACACCCAAATTTTTAGGGTTCTAAAAATTGGGTACCCAATTTTTTCACTTTAAAAATTTGATTTTAACGCTTTAAAAATTTGATGCCTTAATTTTCCAACCAAAAAATTTTTTGTGCCAGAAAAATTGTTGAAATTTTGTGCTATCATAAAAATTGTTGAAACCATAAAAATTCCCTTTTTTCAGAGCGAAAACGGAATTTTTCATCGACGAAATTTTAAATGTGCTACTTATACCGTACATCCTTTTTGTCCCTGAAATTGAGGAATTTTTTATGCTATTGAAGCGAGTTAAAAATGGGTATTGGTTCTTTCAAAATTCACTATAAGGGGGATCCATAAATTTCCGTAGGGGTCAAATATCAAAAATCATAGAGGTTCAAAAAATCGAATATGAATCCAAAATTTCGTGGGCCCAAAAAATGAAAATTCACTTTCTGTTCCAGGTTTTTGATACTTATTTTTGAGCTTAAAAAATCATTTGGACTCATTTATGTCAAAATTTTAACACTCAAAAATTTTTTGCTTAAACCTCATTTTTTCAGAATCGAAGAGAAGGTACCGTTCTTGAAACGCCAACAAGAAGTGAAGAAAGAACAGTAAAAGGATACCAAATTTTGCAAACTTGGTTATATTGTCTGTCTCTATTATATATTTCAAGCACTGAATATTGTTTATGCTCTTTTTTATCTTCATTTGAAAAGTTGATTTTATCCAAAAATATAGTAGTTTTCGTCGCCTTATTTAAAAATGTAAAATTAGTATCTTTATTCGCCGTCCAAAAGTTTTTTTGCGTGCTTCAAAAATTCTGTCAATCTATGAGCTGTATTTTTAGCCAACTTTATTTTTTGATTTTCTATGTTCGCTGGATAAATCCATTTTATGACTGCTTATTTTATGAAAAAAATTTGTTGCAAGTTTTATATACAACGTTTATGAGTTAGTATGATGTTGTATTATATTTTTATTTAATAAAAAATATAAAAATTTATGCGAAATTTGGAAAATGGTTTCCGATTTTTTGTTTCAATATATGCTTTTATTGTTGTTTAGCCAATTTTTAACTCAGGAAAATCGAGTTTTTTCCAATAAAAAAGCTAAAGAGGCCGTCATTAAAGGGGGGGGTGCATTTTGCGACCATTTGGGAGAAGCAAAATTTTTTTTGTAAAAATGACCCTATTGGGGGTAATTTTATGCGAGAAATCGATTCCGCGCATCGAAAAATTCTGAAAAAATTTTCCGGGGGTCAAAAA